>JAASFW010000215.1:0-29347 GCA_023334005.1 Globisporangium orthogonon | reverse complement strand
TCGGCGCTGTGGTCATCGAGGCAACTCGAACGCAGAGACGCTGGCTGCTTCTCGGGACTCCGTGAGCGTACTGGTGGCCATGTCCTTTGCACTCGAGTCGACTGCTGTCATCGCCACGGGTCTCGGCAGTGTGTGTGTGTGAGAGAGAGAGAGAGAGAGAGAGATGTGATAGATGGGTGCTGTTCGTGTTTGCTATTGCTGCTACTGCTGCTTGGGACTGGAGGCTCGCGCCGTTCTAGGTCGCTGCAACGGGACTCAGCATCGACATCGAGAGCTTGCGGTGGGCGAACGAGAGCATCGACGACCCGCAGGTTGCGGTCGCCGCATGTGCTGGTGGTGGCTCTACTGGTGATGCTAGAACAGAAGTCAGGAGGCGACTGCTGCTTCTGCTGTCTCGTCCGCCGTTCTGCTCGCTGCGTCTGAGCGCCCACTCGCTACTGCTCTCCTGTTCTCGCTCTCGCTCTCCGGCGCTCGCGGGCAGCAATAGGTAGCGCCACTTACTGGCGACGCGCAGCTGCCACGTGAGGAAGCCCGCGAGGCAAAGCCCGGAGACCGCGGAGGCGGCGGCGGCGCTGTGGCGGAACTGGATCCACGCGAGCAGCGCAAGGTAGGCGAAGAAGAGTGAGACGCCGAGCAGCATCAGCTGGCACGCGCGCGTCTGCTCGCGCTCGCCCGCGCGCGCCCACCAGGCGGCGAAGGGTGAATGACCGGCCAGCAGCTGCGCGCGCGGTAGACGCTTGACGCTCTGCTCCAGCGCGCCGTGGCCGGCGTAGCGCGCCACCGCGAGCAGCAGCGTGGTGCACTGCAGGGCGGCCGTGAGCAGCGACACGCACACGAGCGTGGCTGCCGTCGCATACGCCAGCAATAGCGCCTCCGGCACCTCGCGTGGTACATCGAGGTTCGTGAGCGCGGCGATCGTGAAGCCACAGAGCAGCACACTCTGTTCCGACACGGCCGCCAGCTGTTCGAGCCGCGCCACGCACGCGCGGTGCTCACTGCCCACGCGCTCGGCGCGCAGATGCCGCTCGGCGTCAGCGGCGCGCCACGCGTGTGCGCGCGCGGTGTCGTCGCTGAGCCACTGCACCGTCTGGTCGCGGAACGCCACGTCCTCGTCGCGCCACTGCTTGGCCATGTGCAGATCGTAGGACCCGAAGAGCGCGCTCGCCATGGCCGCCATGGCCGCCATGCTGCTGACTGTTGATGCTTGCTGGCGGCGCTGGCGGGTGGCGGCTGCGAAGAGAGCGTAGAGAGCGGAATGGATGCGTCTCGCGATCTCCCACTGCTGACGCTGATATTCGTCACGTCTTGATGAATGAACAACGTATTGACCGACTTTTTGACGACCGACTCATAACTCAGGCTCGCGTCTCGACTCTCTTCCATGATGTACATTCCGAGTGCGTAGGCATCGTCATCAGTCTCGGAAGCGCTTGTTGCTGCTTGTCCTGAACTCGACCTTTGCAGGAAGTCGTAGAGAGCTCCAGCGCCAGATCTCGCTCTTCACGGAGCATGAAATGACTTTTGGTGCTGTTACTCGCTCGATATCAGATGGCGACACTGGACTCGGCGTGCCGACACTCGCCACCGTCTCGGCGGAACTTGAAACAGCAGGAATAACACGAGCTTCAGCAGCAACAGCGATATCAGTAACACCAGTCGCAGACGCAGCAGCAGCAGCACCAGTGCCAGCAGCAGCAGTGTCAGCAGTGTCAGCAGCACCAGCGATGGCGACGGGAGCTCTGCGTGAGGCGATCTCGCCGTGGGTCTTGTACCCCCTGTGGAGATCTTCCAGTGCGAGTGCAGCGAGATGCAAGTGACTCCACAGCTCTCGCCTATCGCCACTGCAGCTTCTTCCGACCTCGTCCACGACAAACTGCTTTGTCGTCTCAAGTCCATTGCACAGTGCGTTCAGGAGACGCGCAGGCTGCGAGCAGGAAAACACTCGCGTCTTCCATGCTTCGGCCTCATCGTCCCAAGTAGACCATGGATTTTCATAGCAAGGTAGCGACCACCTGACACGAAACGTATCAAGAGCCTGCTCGAGACTGGAAACAGTGTCCACGTCGTGCTGGACGATGCAGATGGAAGAATCGGTCGCCTCACTCAACTGACTCTGTCTCTCTTCGACCTCGAGTGCCCACCGCCAGCTCTTCAAGACGACCTCTGCAAATTCCTGGTGCTTTGATCTTGCCTCTTTCTCGACATGTTGCCTCCCACATGACATTGAGCCATCGATGTGGTAGAACTTCCGACTCTTGTGCTCAGGAGTGAGCCGCAAGCACCGAACAAGACAGGGATGCCAGGACATTGCAAGCGCGTTCGTAAGATGCATGCCGTCACAAGACACACCGGCATAACACACATTCAAGCTATGAGAGAGCACACGAGCTGCTCAGTCTTGCTTGCGTTGGATCATTCATTCATGGTGGAGGGTGGGTCGTTGTATACATCTGTGGGGTGGCGCCGTACATGCGTAAGGTTCGTTCGCCAGATTCTTCTCGCGTACGTGCGCACACTCATCAGCGGCGCTTGAGCAGCTCGAAGACGAGCTCGACGTTCGTGCGCCCCATCTCCTCGAACGAGTTCGTCTTCGTGACGGCGTCGAAATTGTTGAGCATGAACGCGATGCACTGGTCGCGCAGCACGGCTGCGTTGTGCAGATCAGCCGCGTGGAGGATCGTCGCCGCGTTCTCGATGCACAGAGAGCCCAGCATGCGGCTCTCGCAGATGCGCTTCAGGCGGTCGACACCGTACTGATGCAGAGGACATCAAGTTAGTATCGTAAACACAGGTTGCATTACAAGTGGAGACTTCCAAGTGTCCACTTCCGCCACTCCGATAGGAATAAAAGACAAGTCTTTGCGCACCCGATCCGCCGCCACGAACAGCTCCATCGCCACATCCACCGACACGTCGAGGTAGTCGCTGTAGAGGTACTCGAGGAACGACAGGAAGATCGGTCGGCGCACGTCCGTGATCTCGACTTCGCGGGCGCGGCTCTCCAGCATCTGAATGATACGCGCATTGTCAAGAACTCCGTTTCCTCACAAGAAAGCACCAAGAACCCGCTTGTCCTTCGTCTGTTCTCACCTCGCCGGTCAGCATCGCCTTGAAGTAGTTGCAGCGGACACACAGGATCTTGTGCGCGTAGATCGGGATACCTTCGACTGACGGTGTCGAGCACAACACAGTGAGTGACGAAAGAGTGAGCTTGCTGAACTCTACGCACGTGCGTCATCAAAAGTGCCGCAGGTGACCGAGATCTCACCGACAAACGTGATGTCGCTCATCACTTCACTGTTGACAAGCGCGCGGAGGTCGCTGATGAGCGTGCTCTCCGGGATGTCGAGCTCGAACTCCTCGTCGCCGAAGCGAAACTGCTTGAAGTCGTTCAGACGGCTGCTGCCGTCGTAGCCGCCGAAGATAATCAAGCTCGAGTCGTACACGCTCCCGACGTGGCAGAAGCGCTGGCCGGGGGGCTGCCCATTGAACTGCATCGCCTGCCACAGGTTCGTCTCTAACAGCGACACGATGGAAATACGCACAATAGCATCAGATCGGTGAAATGTCACCAGTCGGACGGAAACACAGAGCGCACGACGCACCAAGGTTGAGCTCGTAGAAGTCGTTCATGGCGCTGCCTGTGCTGCCTCCGAAGATGTACATCGAGTTGGAGTGGATGACCGCCACGTGGCTGTCGCGAGGGATCGGCGCCGGCCCTTCCGTCGCCAGCGATGACCACGAGCGCAGACCTGCCACGTGAGGCGCGAGAGCAGTCAGAGCGTTGTGATGCCATTATGATAAGTTATAGATACAACTGCGTGCTGGAAGGGCCACCAGCAGCAGCAGCAACAGCAGCAGCAGCAACAACAAACAACTGCCTCTCACCAAAGTTGAACACGTGCACGTCGTTGAGATGCCGCGAGCCGTCGTGGCCGCCAAAGAGTACGCAGCTGTTCTTGTGCACGACCAGCGACGAGCGGTATCTGCGAGCAGCGAGAACGCTCGTCAGCAGAGTCTCACTTAGCCCGTTAAGTCTGCCTACCCTATCACCTACCTGGGGCGAGGAACCCGCCCGGTTGCTGCTACGAGCGTCCACGTCCCAGTTTCTGCGAGGAAGAGCGGAAGCGTTCATGCGCCGTTGCCGTACAGCAGCATGCTGCAAATAGTGGACAGCAGAAGGCAGCACAGGGTCTACTCTACCGAAGTTAAACTCGTGGAAGTCGTTGCGGTAGCTGCCGTCGTAGCCACCGAAGCAGTACATCGACTTGTCTGCGTCCGTACAAGATAGGGCGTCACATCGCCTCTCACTCTTAGTGGCATGTAACAATTCGGTAGGCGTGCACGCACCGTAGACGACCGCCGCGTGGCTGTGGCGCGGCGTGGGCGGCATGCCGGCGACCACAGTGACGTTGCTCCATTTCTGCGACACTGCACGAGGACGTCAGCCCCGCTCTATCTGCTGCTGCCACTCGCTTTCCTGCACAGAAGCGACGCACGGAAGTTGTATTCGATGAAGTCGTTGACGCGCGAGTTGCCGTCAAAGCCCGCGAAGACGTAGAACGAGTCCTTGTAGACGACGGCGACGTGGCGGTCGCGCGGGCTCGGCGGCGCGCCGCTGGCGGCCACGACGCCCCACGCGCGGCGGTTGAAGTTGAACTCGTAGAAGTCGTTGACGCGGTTCGAGCCGTCGTAGCCTGCCAGTCGGTCACTTGGGTTGAGTTGCGGAGAAGGCGGGCGAGCGAGCGAGCGAGCGCTGCATGCGGCTAGCGCGAGCTACTGGCGCACGCACCGCCGAAGACGTAGAGCGAGTCCTTGCGCGTGGCGCAGACGTGCAGCGAGCGCTGGCAGGGCGCGGCCGACGGGTTCTCGCAGGGCACGGTGACCCACGAGCGCGCGGCGGAGCGCAGCGCAGACGAGGCGGCGGCGCTCATAACGGAGCTCCCGGGCTGCGGCTGGCGCGTCGGATCTTGTTGCGGCGCTGATGCGTCGGATCTTCCCACGGCGCTCTATTCGGGGCTTCTTCGGCGGGATCCCAAGCCCGCCAAGTGGCGAAAGCCACTATTGGGGCGCTGAAATTTGAAAACAGCACGCGCGCGCCATTTTCGAAAAGCGGCCGCAGCGCACAGGGCAACGCAGACGCGGCAGACGCAGGCAGACGCACGAGCATGGTACGTGGGCCGCGCGCTCCCGGGCCGCGCGGACGCCGCTGACCCCTCCCTCTTCTCCTCCTCCTCCTCCTCCTTCGCCAGTCGAGCATCATCGGCGGCGGCAAGGGCGGCAAAGGCGGCAAGGGCGGCAAGGGCGTGACCGCCAAGAAGGCGCCGCAGTCGCGGTCCCAGCGCGCGGGACTCCAGGTGCGTGGCGCAGCGCCGGAGGAAACGCGCCCTTTGAGCTCGCGCGGACGTCGCTGACACCCTCGCTCGCTCGCTCACTCACTCGCAGTTCCCGGTCGGACGCATCCACCGCTTCCTGAAGCGACGCGTGGCCAACAACCAGCGCATCGGCGCCACGGCCGCCGTGTACGCGGCCGCAATCATGGAGTACCTGACCGCCGAGGTGCTGGAGCTCGCGGGCAACGCGTCGAAGGACTTGAAAGTGAAGCGCATCACGCCGCGCCACCTGCAGCTGGCGATCCGGGGAGACGAGGAGCTCGACTCGCTCATCAAGGCCACGATCGCCGGCGGCGGCGTCATCCCGTACATTCACAAGTCGCTGATCAACAAGCAGACGAAGAAGAAGCCGCCGCAGTAAGAGAGCGAGAGTGAGAACAGTGTGTGTGTGAGAGAGAGAGAGAAGGTAGAGCGCACGTCTCGGCCAGCCATCTACCTCGTCGACGGCGAGCCCCACACAAGCTTCGTATATATAAACAGAGAAAGAGGCGACGACGACGGCGACAATGCGTGCGAAGGTCCACCGCGGGACGAGAGGAGGAAGGCGTCGGTCCATCTCCGCACACACGCACGTCCACGTCGCGCGCCTGCGATGTCACTATGCTCAGTCACTATCTTTTGGTGTCACTAGTCTGCGAAAATCCACTCGCAATAGTGGCCGCTTGCTTGAACAACCCCCTCAAAGCTCGAAAGCTCGAATCATCCCTCCCCGCGGATCTCTCGCGCACGGCGACCAGCGCGCTGGTGACCGCTGACAGGCAGGTCGCGAGGGGAAGGGAAGAACACGTTCGCGCAGAGAGGGCGAGCGCGAAGCAAAAGAGGGAGAGAGGACGATTCGCGGCCGGAAGCGCAAGCGCGAGACGGAGATGGCCAGCGGCGGAGACGCGCGCGCCGTCGACCTGGTGTCGCTCGACGCGCTGCGCCGCTACCTGCAGCTGGCGTGCGCGCCACTCTTCGGCGAGGCGGACGCGGCGGCGCTCGCGCCCGAGCTCGCGGCGCCGGCGGCCAGCGCCGTGCTCGAGCAGTTCATCGCAGACTCGGCGGCGCGGCTGCTGCAGGTGACCTGTCTGCCGCCGCCGCTGGGCGGGGACAGCGAGAGTGTGACGGAGGCGACGACGGCGCGGCTGCGCGTGAGCCTCGGGATCGAGTATGCGGCGCGCGGCCGCGACGCCGTGTGCTTCATCAAGCGGCAGAGCGCGCCGCTCACGGGCGACGCGGCGCTCAACAGCCAGCTGCAGGTCATGACGCTCGCGCTCGGAAAGCAGCGCACGGAGAAACATGCCGAAAGCGCCGCCACCAGCAGCAGCGGCGAGAGCACGGAGGAGGAGGATGACGACCGCAGCAACCTGCTGTCTGTTGTCTACAACTACGTGCATCAGTCCTTCGGGCCGCTCGTGAACGAGTACTCCAAGGTGCACCAGCCGCAGCACGAAGTGCCTGCCAGTATGAGTGACGGCGCGCGAGGTGCGCGACAGTGCAAAGAGAAAAAGAAGCACCTGTACTGACGAAGGAAGGAAGATGAACGCTGACATGTATGGCTGCTGCAGGACTGCCGGCAATCAAGCGCCGGATGAAAGAGCTCGAGCTCGCGCTGCTGCAGTACCAGCAAAACATTGAGATCCCGGAAGTGAACTTGGTGTTCCACCCTGCGGTGCAGCGCGCCGCGAGCCTGGTACTTTGCCAGCTATGACTGTGTTGTCGTAACCGACTCTTGGATATTGGCAGTCAGTCCTTGTTCCTCACACTATGACGTTACGCCTCTTAGGTTCGCGAGAAAGGTGTGCTGATTGACGTGGAGGCGCTCGGCTTGGAGGACAAGGTGAACGACGTCGCGTTCCTGAACGACATCCAAGGCGGCGTGAACAAGTGGATCAAGGAGATCCAGAAGGTCACGCGCCTCATCAGGTGCGCTCTTGGGCATTCCTCACAGTCCAGATCTTCTCTTGTTTCCAGCACAGGATCTGATGCGGTTGTTCATCTGCCGCTCTGTGGTTTAACAGCGAGCCGCTGCCTGGGACCGCAATGCAAGAGATCAACTTTTGGTGTGATCTGAACCGCGCGCTCGTCGGCGCGCAGGAGAAGCTGAGCTCGCCGGAAGTTGAGATCACGCTGGCGCTGCTGAAGCGAGCGAAGCGGTACCTGGCGACCGTGACCTTCAGTGCGGACCACGGCCTCGGCCCCGCGCTCCAGCGCGTGGGGAGCGTCATGGTGCTGATGAAAGATTTCCCAATGCACGCGATCCTGTCGGCGACGGACCTCGCGCAGCTCAATCAGGGCGTGACCTTGGTGTTCACGCACATGAAGAAGATTCGCGTTGCGGACGAGTACAAACTCTCGCGTCTACTGCACCTCGTGGAGATCATGTCGAGCGACCTGACGCAGCAGGTTGTCAGCGTGCTCCGCGCCTACAACCTCATCCAACTCCCGTTCGAGCACTTCGAGCAGCTGATTTTGTCGAGCAAGGAGCTGTTTTCGAACTGGCACCGCCAAGTCGGCGTGCTCTACGACCTAACGAAGGAGCTCTCGAAGCGTCGAGGGTCGATGAACAGCGACAAGCCCCCGCAGCTGTCCGAATTGCAGATGGAGCATGCGGCGATCGAGGAGCGACTACTTGAGCTGCACGAATTCCGCGAGCAGCACGAGAAGCTGCGCCAAGTGATCGAGCGCGTTCTCGGAAGCGCTGGTAGTGGCGGAAGCGCAACGAACGACGGGCGTACCGAGGTGACAGGCGATGCGCTGACCGAGATCAATGCAGCGTACGCGCAGCTGAGCGTGCTGGATCCTCTTGATGTATCGGTGGAGGGGACGACCGCGTGGCGGAACATGCGCAAGTCGTACGAGCTGTGCATCGACCGCGTCGAGGGACGGATCATCAGCAGTCTGACGAGCCGCCTGACCGCGACGACGAACGCGGACGAGATGTTCCGCGTGTTCTCCAAGTACAATGCGCTCTTTTTCCGCCCGCGTATCCGCAGCGCTGTGCAGCAGTTCCAAATGCAACTCATCGAGAACGTGAAGGAGGACGTGAGCAGCCTACAGGCCAAATTCCGAGCCCACTACGCGTTCTCTGAGGCGTCGCGAACGAGTAAACTGCGTGACATCCCGCCGATTGCCGGCGCCGTGATGTGGGCGAAGCAAATCGAGCGGAAGCTCAAGATGCTGCTGTCGCGTGTCGAGAGCGTGCTCGGCGTCGGGTGGGAACAGCACGTGGAGGGCAGGGCGCTCAAGGTCGCGGCCGACGCGTTCATCGCGAAGCTGAACCCGCAGCTGATCTTCGATCAGTGGGTGAGCGAGCTGGCGTCGATGCCCATCTTCGACATTAAGAACATCATCCTCAACATCGTGACGGAAGATTCACCGCAGGGCGAGCACAAGAAGCTCGTGGTCGCGTTCAACCAGCAGATCGTAACGCTGTTCAAGGAGGTCCGCAACTTGGAGTGGCTGGGCTACCGCGTCCCGTTCACGCTCAAGATGATCGCAGAGGACGCCAAGTCCAAGTACCCGTTCGCGATGTCGCTCGACGCGAGTCTCAAGACGTACACGAACTCGTGTCGGCGCGTACAGCCGATTTTTGAGCCGCTTGTGGCGTCGTACGTTCGCGAAGTTCGCGCGACAATCGGCAAGACTTTCTCCAAGGGCAACGAGATGCGCTGGCACGCCGACGGACTTGGCGAGTACGTCACGGATCTGGCGACGAAGGTGGAGCGTCTACACGACAAAGTGGAGGAGCTGCTGCAGAAGAGCAGTGACATCGACAGTCTGCTGGAGAGCGTTCGCAGCAGCAGCGACTTTAGTGGCGTGGAAGTTCGCGGCGTGCTGGCCAAGATTCAGGCGCACGTGGATGAGCTGAGTCTCGCAGGCTACGCGAACCTGAACGTGTACGTGAAGAACCTGAACACCTTGATCTGCGGGATCCTGGCAAAGAAGCTTGAGGTGCTGTTGCGGCGTTGGATTGCGTGCTTTGACGCTGGTCTGGACGACAAGAGCTTCCACGGCGTCCTCGAAGCAGCGAACGTTTCTCCACGGACGCACCAGATCTTGCTGAAGAACCAGGTGTTGTACCTCGAGCCTTCGGTCGACGACGCGCGGAGTGTGTGGATTGCCGAACTGCAGGCGTTAATCAACTCGGTGTGCGATCTCCCGAAGATCCAAACGTCTTCGTACGAGAACGTGTACGGCAAGTCGACAGTGTCAGCGCTGTCGTCTCCGTCCCGCAAGAGCGCAACTGCGAAGCGGCGCGAGGCGATGTTCCGCGAGGCGCTGACGCAGCTTCCGTCTGACATTGTGACGAAGGCTTACAGCGTGGTCGATGCGACGATCGACGAGGTGCAGAGCTACGCGTCGACGTGGCTGCAGTACCAGGCGCTATGGGACATGGACGCGCAAGCTGCGATCAACTCGGTGGGTGAAGATCTGGAAAAGTGGCAGCAGATCCTGATGGAGATCAAGGCGGAGCGGAACAGCTTTGATGCCGTGTTCAACACGAAACGATTCGGTCCGATCGTCGTCAACTACCAGCAAGTGCAAGCCCAGGTGAACGTCAAGTACGACGCGTGGCATAACGAGTTCTTGGCGCACTTTGGAGATCTTCTGTGCAACCAAATCAACTCGTTCTACGCGACGATCTCGAGTAAACGCACGTTGCTGGAGCAGCACGGACTGGAAGCTGCGACAGCGCAAGTTGTAGCTGCGATCACGCTGATTCAAGAGATGCGCGTGAACCGCTTCCAGTGGCAGACTGCCGTGGAGTCATTTTCGCAGGGCGAGCGGCTGTTGAAGAAGCAGCGCTTCAAGTTCTCAGCCGACTGGCCGTCGCTCGCGAACGTCGAAGGTGAGTGGGAGGCATTCGTTCAGCTGCTGGAGCGCAAGAGCATTGCGATGGAGAGCCAGCTGCCTCAGCTGCAGGCGAAGATCCTGGAGGAGAAGTCGATGCTCGACAAGAAAATCGCGAAGACCGTCGCTGAGTGGGACAGCGCTAAGCCGCTCCAGGGCGGACAGGCACCAAAGTCTGCGATCGAGCTCTTGTTGGTGTACGAAACACGCTTCAAGCTGCTGCGCACGGACCAAGAGAAGATGTCCGCTGCACTGGAGGCGCTGAGCGTGTCGTTCGTTCCTGGCGCAGGAAGCGTGCAGCTGAGCGACGACCGCATGGGCGGCTCGCCGTTGTCGCGCGCAATGGAGGAGCTCGTTGGTCTGGACGAGGTATGGAAGAGCATCGCCAAGGTGTGGGCTCACGTGGAAGAGCTGCAGGAGACGCTGTGGTCGGCAGCTCAGCCACGGAAGATTCGCAAGCAACTGGAAGACCTGGTCGACGAGATGCGGCGCTTCCCTGCGCGTGTCCAGCAGTACGAGGCGTTCGAGCACTTCACCAACTCGATTCAAGCGAAGAAGGCGATGAACTCGCTACTATCGGAGCTAAAGTCCGATGCGATTCGGGACCGCCACTGGAAGCAGATCTTGCGGCTCCTGCGCATCACGTCGCCGTTCACAGAGCTGACTCTTCGCAGCTTCTGGGACTCGAGCTTGTCGTCCGGCGACAATGAGCTGAAGCAGATCATTCGCACAGCGCAGGGCGAGATGGCGCTCGACGAGTTCCTGCGCCAGGTGATGGACTACTGGTCGAACTACCAGCTGGACTTGGTCAACTACCAGAACCGCTGCCGCATCATTCGCGGGTGGGACGAAATGTTCGCAAAGCTCGAAGAGCACCTCAACAGCCTTAGCAGCATGAAGCAGTCTCCGTACTACCGAGTATTCGCGGAGCAAGCGACAAGCTGGGAGGACAAGTTGACGAAGATCCGCGGGATTCTGGACTTCTGGATCGATGTGCAGCGGCGGTGGGTGTACCTGGAAGGAATCTTCTTTGGGTCTGCCGACATCAAGATGCAATTGCCGAAGGAGTTTGCTCGCTTCCAGAGCATCGACAACGAGTTCACGTCGACGATGAAGCGTGTGGCGCACAAGCCAATGATCGTTGAGGTGGCAAACATCCCGAACTTGCTCCACTCGCTCGAGCGCCAACAGGAGATGATGGGGAACGTGCAGCGCGCGTTGGGAGAGTATCTGGAGCGGCAGCGCGCTGCGTTCCCTCGTTTCTACTTCGTCGGCGACGAGGATCTCTTGGAGATGATTGGGAACAGCAAGGAACCGCTGCAGATCCAGCGCCACCTGTCTAAGATGTTTGCTGGTATCTCGTCATTGGAAATGGACAGCTCAAACTCGGTGATTCTCGGCATGGTGTCTCGTGAGGGCGAGGTGGTGAAGTTCAGACAGCCCGTGAAGACCCAGGAGGATACGCGAATCAATGTGTGGCTGGGGAAAGTAGAGGACCAGATGCGTCAGTCGCTGTCACAACTCTTGGACGAGGCAATTCGGGCGTACCCGTCGGAAGACAACATCGAGCAGTACATCAAGTGGGTGTCCGAGTATCCGGCTCAGGTGATTCTGCTCGCGACGCAAGTGCAGTGGTCGCGCGCCGTGGAAGCTGCGATCAAGGCGGGTGGGCAGGACTTGCCCCTTGTGCTTAGCCAGCTGGACGGGCTGCTGCGCATTCTGAGCGAGCGAGTGCTCTCGGACGTCAAGAACGATGTCCGCAAGAAGTACGAGCAACTGATCACGGAGCTCGTGCATCAGAAGAGCGTGTCGAAGCGCCTGCTCCAGGCGAGCGTGAGCAGCACCGACGATTTCCGCTGGCTCTACCACATGCGGTACTACTTCCATCCCGCGGAGACGGATCCGCTGAAGAAGCTGAGCATTAAGGTGTCGAATGCCTCGTTCTCGTACGGTTTCGAATACCTTGGTGTCGGTGAGAGACTCGTGTCAACTCCTTTGACCGAGCGCTGCTACCTCACGCTGACGCAAGCGCTGGACTTTGGGATGGGCGGCAACCCGTTCGGACCTGCTGGTACCGGCAAGACAGAGTCTGTGAAGGCGCTGGGGTCACAGCTCGGTCGCTTCGTGCTCGTGTTCAACTGTGATGAGCACTTCGACTTCCAGGCGATGGGTCGGATCTTCGTCGGCCTGTGCCAAGTGGGAGCGTGGGGCTGCTTCGACGAGTTCAACCGTCTTGAGGAGCGCGTACTGTCGGCTGTATCGCAGCAGATTCTGGCGATCCAGAGCGGCGTGTCGTCGATTAAGACGCTCAAGCAGGCGACCGGACCTGGTGCTGCGAGCAACAATGGGAGTACCGGGACGACGATTGAGCTGCTGGGTAAGAGCGTGAAGCTGCACCCAGACGTTGGCATCTTCGTGACAATGAACCCAGGCTACGCTGGCCGATCGAACCTTCCGGACAACTTGAAGCAACTGTTCCGCAGCATTGCGATGGTCGCGCCGGACCGCGAGCTCATTGCCCAGGTGATGCTGTTCTCGCAAGGTATCACGACCGCGGAACAGATCTCAGCCAAGGTGGTCCTGCTCTTCAACCTGTGCGAGGACCAGCTGTCAAAGCAGCCGCACTACGACTTTGGGCTCCGTGCGCTCAAGAGCGTGCTGGTGAGCGCTGGTCAGCTCAAACGCAAGATCTCACAGCACGCGATGGCCGACACGAGCATGGAAGAGCTCGAGACGAAGGCGCTGATCGGCTCGATCAGCGACACGATCATGCCCAAGTTGGTCGCTCACGACGTGCCAGTATTCGAGACGCTGCTCAAGGGCGTGTTCCCCGGCACGGACACGCACCGTATCCAGGAAGACGGTCTTCGGTCGAAGATCGTCGCGCTTGCTACACAGAACAAGTACGTCCCCCACACCGAGTGGGTCGAGAAGGCACTGCAGCTGTACCAGGTCATGCAGCTCCGCCACGGCGTGATGCTTGTGGGGCCGTCGGGAACCGGCAAGTCTGCGGCTTGGCGCATCTTGCTGGACGCGCTGGAGCAGTTCGACGGCAAGAAGGGCGAGGCGCATGTGATCGACCCGAAGGCGCTCTCGAAGGAGCATTTGTACGGTGTGCTGGACAACACAACGCTGGAGTGGACCGACGGTGTGTTCACGCACATCTTGCGGCAGGTGCTCAACAGCGTTCGCGGAGAGAGCGAGAAGCGTCACTGGATCATTTTCGACGGCGACGTGGACCCAGAGTGGGCTGAGAACCTCAACTCTGTGCTCGATGACAACCGGTTGCTCACACTTCCGTCTGGCGAGCGCCTCGAGATTCCTTCGAACGTGTGGATCATGATGGAGACGGAGACACTCCGCTACGCCACGCTCGCGACTGTGAGTCGTTGCGGCATGGTCTGGTTCTCCGCAGACACGGTGCAGACGCAGCACATCGTGGAGCATCACTTGCAACTGATCCGCGACGACGTCTCGACGGTGTCATCGTTCTCGCTGCAGCTGAGCGAAACGGAGGCGATGCGCAAGAGCGCACACACGTACGTGGCATTGATCCGCGAGCTCATCTCGCGCGGTGACGGCATGCCTTCCGTGATTGAGCTGTGCTTGGAGCACTCGATGGCGCTGAGCCATATCATGGAGGTGACGAGTCTGCGGCTGCTGATGTCGATGTTTTCGCTGCTTGGACGAGGACTGTCTCGCATCAATGAATACAACGAGGCGCACTCGGACTTCCCGATGTCCGTGGAGCAGATCTCCCAATTCGCTCCCAAGTGGCTCGTGTTCTCGATCATCTGGGGTTTCGGCGGCTCGATGGACTCGGCAAATCGCGTGCAGCTGTGCGAGTTCGTCGTTCAGACACTGGAGAATCGGATGGTGTTCCCGGTGTCGTCGTCTGCGATGGCGAGTGCGGAAAACAGTCTTCTCGAGTACGAGGTGAACATCGACGACGGCGAGTGGCGACAGTGGATTCGGTCGATTCCGCAGCTGGATCTGGAGAGCCACCGTGTGCTCTCGACTGACGTCGTGGTGACGACAGTGGACACCATTCGACACGTCGAAGTGCTGCGTGGCTGGCTCTCGCAGCATCGCCCGCTGATCCTGTGCGGTCCTCCGGGCAGTGGCAAGACGATGACGCTGACGTCGACGCTGAGCTCTCTGCCGGAGTTTGAATTCGCGAGCCTGAACTTCTCTTCCGGAACGTCGCCTGAGCTGATCATGAAAACCTTCGCACAGTACTGCGAGTACAAGCGTACGCCGAACGGAATGGTCCTGGCGCCGAACGCTCCCGAGAAGTGGCTCGTCGTATTCTGCGACGAGATCAACCTTCCGGAGGCAGATCGCTACGGCACGCAGCGCGTGATCACGTTCTTGCGGCAGTTGATCGAGCAAGGCGGGTTCTGGCTGGGAGGCAAGAATACGTGGGTGCGACTGCAGCGGATCCAGTTCGTGGGGGCGTGCAACCCGCCGACAGACCCGGGCCGCGTACCGATTTCGCTGCGTCTGCTACGCCATGCGCCCGTGCTGCTCGTCGACTTCCCGTCGTACCCGTCACTGAAGCAAATCTACGGCACTTTCAACCGCGCACTGCTGAAGCTGACGCCGTCCCTGCGGTCGTACGTCCAGCCACTGACAGACGCAATGGTTGATGTGTACAGCGAGAACCAGAAGCGATTCACCGCGGAGATCCAGCCGCACTACATCTACAGTCCGCGTGAGCTGTCGCGCTGGATGCGCGCGCTGTACGAAGCGATCGAGCCACTTGAGTTCGAGATTGACATCGAGACGCTGGTGAAGCTGGTCTTCCACGAGGCGCTCCGCCTCTTCATGGACCGACTTGTCACTCCGGAGGAGCAGAAGTGGTGCTTTGACATGTGCAAGGAGACGTTGCGGATGCACTTCCCGCAGAGCGCGACGTCGTTTGAGGCAGTGGAGTTTGGCGGACAAAACCCTGTACTCTTCAGCACGTGGCTGACAAAGAACTATACAGAGGTGACGACGACGGAGCTGCGCAAACACATTGAGGCGCGTCTGCGCGTGTTCTACGAGGAGGAGCTGAATGTCCCGCTTGTGGTGTTCGACTCGGTGATTGATCATGTGCTGCGCATCGACCGCGTGCTGCGCCAGCCTCTCGGCCACTTGCTGCTGGTCGGCGAGAGCGGTGCGGGCAAAACCGTGCTATCGCGCTTCGTGAGCTGGATGAACGGCATCTCAGTCTTCCAGATCAAGCTCACATCGAACTACACACTGGACAACTTCGACGACGACCTCCGCGTGGTGCTGAAGCGCTGCGGCTGCGACGGTGAGAAGATCTGCTTCATCTTTGACGAGTCGAATGCGCTCGGCGCGGCGTTCTTAGAGCGCATGAATGCTCTCTTGGCGTCCGGCGAGGTGCCGGGACTCTTCGAAGACGACGAGTATGCGTCGCTGATGCATGCGTGCCGCGAGGCGGTGCAGCGAGATGGCGTGATAGTCGAGAACACAGAAGACGAGCTCTTCCGGTACTTCACGAAGCAGGTGCAACGCAACTTGCACGTCGTGTTCACGATGAACCCGGCGTCGGGCGACTTCCAGAACCGGAGCAACACGTCGCCTGCACTTTTCAACCGTTGCGTTGTCGACTGGTTCGGGACGTGGAACGACCACGCGCTTGCGCAGGTGGCATACGAGTTTACGAACACGCTCGACCTGCCGGGGCTGAGCGCAGGCTTCCGCGTGCCAGCGGACGCGGAGGCGGTGCTCGCAAAGCTGGTTCCGCACGTCGCAACTGGGACGTTCCGCGACGTCCTCGTGGCGAGCATCGTACAGTTCCACCACGCGGTGCTCCAGCACATGCGTCGCCTGCAGAAGCGCCACATGAAGTACAACCACCTCTCTCCGCGCGACTACCTGGAGTTCATCCGACACTTCGTGTCGCTCTACTCTGAGAAGCGCGCGCAGCTGGAGGACCAGCAGCTGCACCTGAACGTCGGCGTTCAGAAGCTGCAGGCGACGCGCGAACAAGTCGCAGAGCTGCAGCGCCAGCTGAGTCTGAAGGAGCGAGAGCTGAAGAAGAAGGATGTGGAGGCGAACGAGAAGCTGCAGCAGATGATTCGCGAGCAGAACGAGGCCCAGGAGAAGAAGAAGGACACGGAGAAGCTCGCTGCGGATCTCGCGACAAAGGACGAAGAGATCAGCTCAAGGAAGAAGGTGGCAGAAGCCGACTTAGCGCAGGCCGAGCCCGCGCTGCTCGAAGCGCAGGCGTCCGTGAACTCGATCCGCAAGTCCCAGCTTGACGAAATCCGAGCGCTGGGTCGCCCTCCTGTTGCCGTGCGCCTCGCAGTGGAGGCCGTGGCGGTGATGCTCGGTGAGACGAGTCTGGACTGGGCGGATCTGCGCCGCTTCATCCGCCGCGACGACTTCATCTCGAGCGTCGTGAACTTCGACTCGCAAAAGCTGACTGCGCGCCAGCGGCACACGATCCAGACCAATTACATCGACAACGCGGAGGAGTTCGAGTACGAAAAGGTGAACCGCGCGTCGAAGGCGTGCGGGCCGCTGTACAAGTGGGTCGTGTCGCAGATCAGCTACACGGCAATCCTGCACAAGATCCAGCCACTGCGCGAGGAGGTGCAGGCGCTGATCGAGAAGTCGGCGGACCTGCGCAAGAGCTACGAGGAGGCGAAGAAGACGATCGATGCGCTGGAGGTCCGCATCGAGAACTACAAGCACGAGTACGCGGCGCTCATCAACGAGGCGCAGATCATCACGAACGACATGGCGCAGGTGAACAAGAAGGTGGAGCGCTCGGTGGCGCTGCTCAACAATTTGCTGCACGAGAGTGAGCGCTGGGAAGCCGGTGCGAACGACTTCGACACGCAGATGCAGACCCTCGTGGGTGACACGCTGCTGTGCTCGGCATTCCTCACGTACGTCGGGTTCCTTGACTTCCAGCAGCGAAAGATCCTGTCGCAGGACTGGCGCGACATCCTGAACACGATGGGCATTGCGACGCGGCCGCAGCTGAGCTTCGTGGACTACTTGTCGCGTCCAAACGAGCAGCTCGAGTGGCAGATGAGCGAGCTCCCATCGGATGAGCTCTGCTACGAGAACGCGATCATTCTGCAGCGTTTCCATCGGTTCCCGCTGATCATCGACCCGTCCGGCCAGGCGAACAACTTCATCATGCGGTATTACACGCTCAAGACGAACAAGAAGATCGCGCAGACGTCTTTCCTCGACAGCTCGTTCATGAAAGTGTTGGCGAGCGCGATTCGCTTCGGCACAGCTCTGCTAGTGCACGAGGTTGAGCGGATCGACCCAATTCTGAACCCCGTGCTGAACCGGGAGCTTTACAAGACGGGCGGCCGCGTGCTGATCCGGCTTGGTGGCGAAGAGATCGATTACTCTCCGGACTTCCGTCTCTTCCTGATCACGAGAGACCCGTCGTGCCGCTTCAGCCCGGACATCTGCAGTCGCGTGACATTCGTGAACTTCACGGTGACGTCGAGCTCGCTGGAGAGCCAAGGGCTGAGCATTCTGATGAAGAGCGAACAGCCGGAGGTGGAGGAGAAGCGCACAAACCTCCTCAAGCTGCAGGGAGAGTACCAGGCGAAGTTGCGCGAGCTCGAAGACGCGCTGCTCCAGCAGATCAACAACGTGCAAGGCAACATCCTGGACGACGACAGTGTCATCAACGCGCTGGAGGGGATGAAGGCAGAGGCTGCGCACATCTCGGAGCAGGTGGCGCAAACGGAGACGACCATGGGCATCGTGGAGGCGGCGACGAGTCGGTACCGCCCGCTTGCGAAGGCGGCGTCGCGCTTGTTCTTCGCGCTCGAGAGTCTGTCGGCGATCCACTTTCTGTACCAGTACTCGCTTGGTTTCTTCATGAACCTGCTGAGCAAGGTGCTGCTGATCCCGGCGCAGCAAGCGAGCCAGGATCAGCGCCTCGAGAGCCTCTCGAACGCGCTCTTCTATCACACTGCTGCGCGCGTCAGTCGTGGACTGGCGGAGAGCGACAAGCTCATGTTTGCGCTGCGCATGACGCAGATCTACTTGGAGTTGCAGCAGGAGAATGCAGCGGTGCAGCAGAGTGCCGCAGCAGTGAATGCTGGCACGCCGTTCGACGGTCCGCTTGAGGAGGAGCTGGATATCCTGCTCGGGTCCACGTCGGCGTTCCTTCGATCAGACGTCGACAGTGTTCGACACGAGCTGAAGCAGCTGCTACCTGCGTTTGCGGCGGCGGAGCTCGAGCAGCTGCTGAAGCTGCTGCAGATGCCGTCGTTCAAGCACTTGGAGTCCCACGTGCGCGAGAACGCATCGGAATGGAACACGTTCGTGCAGCACCCGGCTGCGGAGAAGAACATCCCGGAGGGCTGGGACGCTCCGCTGCTCAACAGCGCGGTGAGTCCTCGCCGCGCAGCATTCCGCGACGTCATCCTCGTGCACTTCCTTCGCCCCGACCGCGTGATTTACGCGGCTGAGACCTACGTAGGCTTGGTGTTCGGCAGTGAGTTCCCGTGGCGCGGCGAGATCGAGCTGCAGAAGAACATCGAGAACGACACGCAGGCGACGAGAGCCATCCTGCTGTCGTCCAAGCCAGGTTTTGATGCGAGCGCTCAGATCGACGAGCTTGCACTGACGCTCCAGAAGAAGTACAACTCGGTCTCGATGGGGTCGGCAGAAGGCTTCGACACGGCGGAGAAGTGCCTGAACACGGCGCTGAAGAACGGCACATGGCTGCTCCTGCGCAACGTGCACTTGTGTCCGTCGTGGCTTGTGAGCGTCGAGAAGAAACTGTACAACGCGCGCGACTCGGCGCACCCGAGCTTCCGGCTCTTCCTCACGAGTGAGATCCATCCGAGCCTGCCGGTCAACCTGCTGCGCATGTGCGACATCTTCGTGTTTGAGCCGCCAAGCGGCATGAAGCTGAGCATGGTGCGCTCTCTGGACACGGTGCCTGCGGACCGCATGAACAAGGCTCCGGCGGAGCGAGCGCGGCTGTACCTGCTGCTGTCGTGGTTCCACGCACTTGTGCACGAGCGCTTGCGGTACGTCCCCGTCGGCTGGTCGAAGACGTACGAGTTCAGCCAGTCGGACTTCCGCGGCGCGTGCGACGTGATCGACCGGTGGGTGAACGCGGTCGCACTGAACCGCGCGCACGTCGCGCCAGACCACATCCCGTGGACTGCACTACGCACGACGCTTAAGGAGTCAGTGTACGGCGGTCGTGTGGACAACGAGTTCGACCAAGAGCTCATGGAGACGCTGCTTGCGCACGTGTTCACGCCGGATAGCTACCAGAACACGTTCGAACTTGTGAACGCTGGTGACGGCGAGACGCTGCGCATCGCCGAGGGCAAGACGAAGCAACAGTTCATGGAGTGGATCCACCACTTGCCGAGCACGAACCCGCCGTCGTGGATGGGACTGCCTCGCTCGGCTGAGACGATGGTTCTCATCAGCCAAGGCGGCAGGACGCTGCGCAACCTGCAGCTGATGCAGGACTTCTACGGCAACGAGAGTGAGAGCGCAAGCGCAGACGAGGAGAGCATGGTGCTGGGCTCCGGTGCGAATAGAACCAGCCACACCGGTGGGGACGACAGCATGGGCGAGGACACTCGTCCGCGATGGGTGCAAGAGCTGGACCGGCGCGTGGACGGCTGGCTCGCGCTCTTCCCGAGCTCCCTGCCTGCACTACCGCGCGACCCATCCAACTTCTCGAACCCGATCTACCGCTGTATGTTCCGCGAGATCGAGCTGGGCTCGGCGTACCTCGCGCGCGTGACAGGGCTGCTGTCGACGATCAAGGCTGTGTGCGCGTACACGACGAAGCCGACGAACGACATCCGCGAGGCGATGCAGACGCTGTACCGCGAGAAGATCCCGAGCCAGTGGTCGCAGCTCTACCGGGTGGCTGCCGAGCTGTCGCTGAGCGAGTGGCTCACCGACTTCTCGCTTCGCATCCGCCAGCTGAATCAGCTGGCGAGCATCGCACCGGAGCAGCTGCTGCAGACGCAGGCCGGGATCTGGCTGGGCGGACTGTTCTCTCCGGAGGCGTTCGTGACCGCAGCTCGCCAGAGTGTCGCGGCGGCACTGGGGTGTTCGCTGGACGAGTTGGAGCTGGTCGCGGAGATGCAGGCGTCTGGACGCGTCGGCAGCTTCGGCGTGAGCGGCTTGCAACTCGAAGGCGCGTCGTGGTCGGCGAGCGCGATCTTGCCATCCGACACGATCCGCAACCCCCTGCCGCTACTGCACCTGCGGTGGTCGCCTGCACACGAGCTCGCGCACGAGGCAGGCTTGCGCCATCTGCCGGTGTACGCGAGCGACAAGCGCGACAACCTGCTCTTCTCTGTGCTCGTGCAGGCGGACGACGTGACCTTCCCGAAGACACAGTGGATCCAGCGCTCGATTGCGCTCGTGCTGTGGCAGCTGTCTGTCTAGTAGCGCGGCGAGAGAGCGAGCGAGAGGAAGGGAGAGGAAGTAAGAAGGGAGTTTGTGTTTGCATGTTCTGCTCTGCACACTGCGTAATGGAAGACTGGGTGTCAATTCACACACACACAACGTTCGTCATGCTGACGAACGTGCTGACACTCGTCACTAGAAATCAATCACATGGCATGAGTTGCTGCCGCTGCCGCTGCGGCTCGCTGCTCCTTCATCAACGAGAGCAGCACGGGGCGCAGCTGCCCCACAGTCACATGCTGCGTGCTGCCGAAGCTCGTGTCGTCAGCGCCACTGAACGCGTTGTTGCTGCTTCCGGTGCTGCTCGGAGGATCGGCGCTCTTCTTTGTCGCTTTCACCGGCAAGTGGCTGCGCAGCGCTCGGAGCACATACAACACACTCACGTGCTTCGGCTTGAGCTCGAGCAGGTGCTTGAGCTGCTCCACTCCGCGCTGCTTCACGCAAAACTCCAGCAGCTCGAAGTACACGGCGCCCTGCACAGCTTGCATATCTTCTGCGTTGCCAGCATTCTCCGCGGCTGACGAACGCTCAAGCTTACTCTCCGCCGACTCGCTCGCTACAAGCTTGGCCAGTAGCACATCCTGGCAGTGTTCGAACAGATCGCACTGCAACAAGCCGCGACACGCCTCCAGGAAGAAGCCGCAGCGACACAACAGATCCGTGTACGCGAGCAGCGAGTCTCTCGCCAGAGCGGCGCTGAGCTCAGACTGCCGCTGCTTCCTTTTCTGCGACGACGACGATGGCTGCACGGCTTGCATCTGCTGCTTGAGCTGGAGCTGCTCACGGGCGAACCGCTCCGTGAAGAACCCGAGTGGCGGCGAGAGCAATAACGCTCGCTCTGCGTGGGATCGAGACACGCGCGTGGCCCCCGATAATGAGAATGTGCGAGGACAGTACTCGGACACGCACTTGACGAACGGCAGCAGCGACTGCGGCTCGTGCAGAAGATACAGTCGACTCATCGACTCGACGTACATGTGGCGCGAGAAGGATGCGATGGAGCTGCGGTAGTCCTCCAGCCGGCGCTCTTCATGAAACAGCAAGTGGCTCGGCACTGCGGGAGCAGCATTCGCGCTCCCGGGAGGCGTCTGAGAGTGCGACTTGTCACCGCCATCTTTGAACGATACGCCGTCCAGCAAGAACGCCTCGAGTTGCATCAGCCACTGTTTGCCGTGGTGCACCGCGCAGCTTCCGGAAGCGAACCGTAAAGAGCTCATCGGTCGAAGTTTACGGCTCAAGCGGAAGTTCGCCGCATCATGGCCGTCGTCGGTACCCTCAAACAGACTGAACGACGGCGTCCGCGTGTCACCAGCATTGCTCAATACTGTCGTCAGCGCACTCATCGTCCGCGGCCGCATGCGTCGCTGTCCGCTCGTGTGAGCACTCGTCTGCAAGCGCGTGATCTTGCGCTTCGCGATGAGCACCCAGTTCGAGAGGTGGTGCAGCGCCTCGACGTTCGCCGGGGTCAAGCGCTGCGCTGCATTCAGTTGCGTGCCGCTGCCTTTGTCGAGCAACGAGGCCGCCGCGAATCGCTCGCCCGCTGCGACGTCGCGTACTACTTGGTGGAGCGACGTGACAATGCGCGCGAGCTCGTTCACAAGCGTCTCAGGGACGTTCTGATCGGCGAAGAGCGCGAGCAGCAGCGATGGGCTTGAGATCGACTGGAACGCTGTCTTCCACACGCGCTCGTCGTATGAGTCGAGCGACTTGCACACTTTCTCTAGAATCTCCAGCGCTTGCAGCGCAGTGTCAAACTTGAGCCCCTCACCGTACTTTGCAAGCGCTTCGAACGCGGCTTTTGGGCTGCTGGTGCTGGCGGTGACCTTCGCCGGCGGGGTCTGGAGGAACCAGAAGCCTGTCGCGCTCCACAACCCAGCGCCACTCGCCGCACCCGAGGTCGTCCACAGCTTCGGTGGTTGTTCGATGGCCGCATTCTGCTGGAAATATGGGAGCGAGTCGCCTGGCAGCGCAATGGACGCCAGGCTCTCTCCGGTAAGATAGTTGAACGCACGCAGCGTCTTGCTTGTCGTAAGCAGCAACATGTGGCGATGCGCCGCGATGCTTTGCACCTCGGCGCCGAGTTCATGCGTCCAAGGCGAGAGAGTAGTGAGCAGCTTGGTTGCAAGTCCTCCTGCCTGCTGCTGGCGGCTCTTCGGGGTCACCAGGTGCAACGACCCGGACGCGCGCTCAAGGAGGAGCAGCTCGCCCGTGACGTTGTGCAGACACATGAGCAACTGCGTCTCCGGGTCCAGCGCTGCGAGTTTGCTCTCGTGGCTGCTGTCGCTGCTGCCGTGCGTGTCGCCACCTCCCACCACTGCTTCCCACCCGAGCGACACCATGCGCAGCGACTCGGCGCTGCGGAAGTGGATGCCGAGTCCCCGCGTGACGATCCAGAGCCCGAGTTTGGAGCTCATGAGGTTGACGACCTCGGTGCACGTGAGCGAGAAAGGGTTCCCGATCGTGATCTCCGTGCGGAACGTGTTGGGCTCCTGCTCGAACTGGATCTTGCGCAGGCACAGCTTGGGCTCGTGCTTGTCTTCGAGCGACCACCACGCGAACTCGGTCGCCTCGCCGTGCCATGCCATGTCCGTGGCTGCGAACGCCGCCACGGGCTTGGTCCACTTGAGGTTCGGGTTCTCGAGGAAGCAGAACTGGTTCAAGAACGTCCACTGGTGCAGATCGGCACCCCACTCCCACACAAACGCCATGCCGTCCTCGAGCGCCACGACGCAGCGCAGCGGCGGCGCACCAGTCGTCTGGTGAGAGCGGCTGCCGCTGCTGCTGTTGCCACTCGCACCAAATGACGTCGACACTCGTGCAGCCGCAGCGCTGCCGCGCGTGAAGCGGATTGCCACCACGTTCGCGTCGAAACGCGCGGCGAGCAGTGGCGTTTTGGCGAGCACGCAGCCGTCTTTGCCCGTCCTGGTGGTCGCAAAAAGCTCGTCCACAAGCCCCAGCTCGTCCACGACGTCCTGCAGCGGCGCCGACGTTGGCTGCTGCACGGTGTCCCCTGCGCTGCTGCGCGTGCTCGCGGTGCTGGCGGGCGAGAGCGACGGGCTCGCCTGGCTCGTCTTCGCCCTCGTGTGGCGAGGCGGCACCGCATCCACCACGAACACTAGGCGCGCTGTTGCTGATGGCTGAAGTGCAGCAGCAGCTGCAGCTGCTGTTGCTGATGTCAACGACCCACGGCGGGCGGTAGAAGCGGCAGCAGCAGCAGGAGCGACGGGCGTGGACGGCGCGGTGCCGCCCCCAGCTTTTCGCGCCAGCACGAGCGCCACGTGACCGGCGCTGGGCTCACAGAGCACCACATCGTAGCGCGCGAGACCGCCGGGCGCCGCCAGCTGCGCCCAGAGCCGCTCACCGCGCGCCGCGGGCCACGTGAGGCGGCGGCGCAGCTCCCAAGCATCGCCGCTGCTGCTGTTGCTGCTGCCACCGCTGGAGGGCATCGGTGCTGGTGCTGCTGCCGTCGGCATTTTGGATTCTGGCTGAGGCCAAGTTGAGGAGAAAAACAGATTCGAATGATGTGAGCCAACTGACCGGAGAGATTCCATTGGAGGACTCAGAACATCAGATATCAGCATCGGATGGACGCACTTGATGCATGTATGAAGGCTCTCTATCTACGCATTGCTCTATCAAACGCACGAATGCCTCGCAAAATGACCGCACAGCAGCTACTTAACGGCGACGCGCAGCGTGCGATACAAACTCGGGCTCTCGGCGTCCTCAAGTGTCTCGAGCGTCGCGCCGAGCGCCGCGCACACCTGCTGCGCGCCTGCGAGCTGGTCCTTCCAGATCAGGAGCTCCTCTTCCGGGCCGGTTGCTGCGTCCGGAGTGGTTGTCCTGTTGCTGCGCTCCTTCGCGGCCGCGACCATCGCGACGAGCCGCTCTCGCAGTGGCCGCTCCCACACGCTCTTCGCATGCGCGAGGAACGCGTCGACTTGCTTGCGCGGGAACGGGATCGCGCCTGGCGCACACTCGGTGGTCGGGTCGATGCCATGAAAGTCCGAGCCGCCCAGCTGCGACCAGTCGCGCGCGCGTGTATACAGTAGTGAGCAGCGTGCGGTCCAGAACGAGCTCATAATCCTGCGACGCACCTTCAGCAGCCCCGACTCGCTCGCTAGGTAGCCGTACGTGTCGATCTTGCTCGTATCGTGGTACACCTCGATGCCCTGGCATCCGCCGCAGCATTCTCATGCGTGAGCTCGACGACTTGACTGGGGAAAAATTGCATCGCTCAGCCTCACCTGGATGCCGAGCTTCGCCAGCTCAGGAACGAGCGTGAGCGGGTTCTGCGGATAGTAACAGCGAGAGAGAGAGAGACGAGCTGTAAGTGACTGTGGCTGCAGCACACCTTCGTCCTCAGCACTGATAACTGCACCTTGCAGCACCACGGGTGCGCCAGCACTGAGACGCCGCCAGCGCTCGCGATGAGCTTGATCGCGTCTTCCGGAGGGAATTGCTCACCCTGATATCCTCCCCACCACCACACACACACACACACATTGCTCGTCAGCGTATGGGAGTTAGCTTCCGCCTTCCCCAGCGGACGGATATCTGCCCGCACCTCCACGTAGGCCGGGCCGTCGTTGTGCAGGAAGCGCGCGAAGGCCTCGCGGAAGTTGGCCACGAAGCCGCCCTCGACCAGCGCCTGCGCGACGTGTGGCCTCCCGGGCGCCGCCTCACCCGCGATCTCCAGCACGCGCTCCCACTCAAGCTTCACGCCCATGGCCGCCTGGGTGCAGCAGCAGTAGCGTAGCTTAGCGTCCTCTCTCTCTCCATCAAACCTCCATCGAGTCGGTCAAGCCCACCAGCTTGGCGAGCATGCCCTTGCCACGCCGGTGGCGGCCCGTGCGGATCTTCTCGAGCTGAAGCTCAAGCGCGCGGCTGTTGGAGCCCGGGAAGAAGTAGCCGAGGATGTGGAGGTTCTCGCCACCGGCGACCTCGGCGCTGATCTCAACGCCGGGCACCACGAGCACGTTGAGGCGCTGCGCGGCCGCCATGGCCTCCGCGACGCCCGCCATCGTGTCGTGGTCCGTGAGCGAGAGGAAGGTGACGCCGTTGGCCGCCGCCTTCTCCACCACGGCGCTCGGTGTGAGCTTCCCGTCGCTGCAGAGGCTGGCAGTAGGTGGCTCGTTCGTCAGCCGCGTGTACACTTCTGTACGAGCTCAACCCATTACTCATGCGCGCACGCGCTCACCTGTGCAGGTGGAAGTCCCCGCAGGAGACGCCGTCACCTGCGACGGCAGCAGAGGACGACGCGTCACTCGGCGGGAACATGTCGGCGCTCGGCGCCGCGTCGTAGGCGGCCAATGCGGCGTCTGTGAGCGATGGTGGCGAGGACGCGTCCGCGACGCACTTACGGTTGAAGTTGCTCTGGAGGTTCACGGGGCGGCGCTTGGCGCTCTTCTTGCTCTTCTTGCTCTTCCTGCGGCCGCCGCTCGCAGACGCGGTCACCATGCTTACGATGGTCGCGAGAGAGAGTGAGTGGTGCGAGTTATGGAGAAAGTAGCATTCCAGCCGTGTACTTGGGTTTCGTATGCGAATACAGGAATCCGACACTTTCGGCGGTCACTCGCCAACCGAACTGCCCAAACACCGAGAGCATGCGGCGAGTGCTCGGCTTCACCGCCGCCGCGCGTGGCTTCTCCAGCAAGCGGCGCGCGCGCTACGGCGGCGAGCGCGAGGGCCGCGCGTCCGACAAGCTGCTGTCGTTCGCGCGGCGCGCGCAGCGCGTACAACTCGACCGCCTGCGCGCGTCGCTGGTGCGCGAGACGCCGCTGCCGCTGCCATCTCCTGCGCCTGCGCCGCCCGCAGCTGCCGTCGATCGCACTGCCGACGCCCAGGGCGACGAGGCGCGCGCGCGACGGCTCAAGGCGGCCAAGCAGGCGCGCGCGCAGCACCTGCCGCTCTTCAAGCCCGACTCGGCGCTGCTGCGGCGCTTCGGCGAGCGCACACTCGGAAGCTTCGCGCACCTGCCGGCCACCGCGTTCGGGGGCCAGGTGCTCGTGCTCCACTCGCCGCAAGAAGAGGCGGTCTACGCGCCGTACCTGCGCGCGCAGAAGGTGCGCAGCTGGTCGGCTTCGCTGGTCCTAACGTCACTTACTGATTCTGTCTTCGCCCCTCACCCTCACTTACGTTCGCGTAGGTCATCGGGGTCGACACGGAGGCCAAGCCCGATTTCCGCACAAGCAAGCACGCGAACCCCGTGTGCCTCGTACAGGTCGCGACGCTCGAGCGCGCGTTCCTCTACCGCCTGCAGCGCGACCAGCCGCTGCCACCCGTGCTCCAGGAGCTCTTCGCGGACCCGGGGGTGCTCAAGGTCGGCCACTCACTGCACGACGACTTCCGCCAGATGAAGCTCGCCAAGCTCGTGCACGCCGTGAATGCGACGGTTGACACGCTGCCGATCGCCCACAAGCTCGGGTGCCTGCGCCCGGGGCTCCAGACGCTCTGTCAGGTCTTCCTCGGCGGCAGCATCTCCAAGGAGATGCAAGTGTCCAACTGGGAGGCGCCGCGCCTCAGCGCCGCACAGATCAAGTATGCGGCGACCGACGCCTGGGCTCCCTTGCGCGGTGCGACGCGTTGCTCGTACTTCGTGTCACTGTCCTTGATGTCTTTGGGAACGTATAGGTGTGGCTAACGAACTTACTATTGGAACTCGCTCGGCTGGCAGTGCTGCTCGAGATGATCCAGCTCGAGGAGACGCGGCTGCTGCTGCGCACCAAGAGCTACAACAGCTTCGGACGCACAGTGGTCGATGACGACCACGACAAGCTGCTCGCGCGGCTCCACGATTTTGTCCTCAGCCACCAGCGGACAGTCGCGCAGCAGCGGTAGACAGACACACAGACAGACAGATGGCTGACTGGCAGACTGTACTCACGCATCCGCAATAGAGGCGAACGGGAACCAACCCACTGTGTCCGACGTTACAGTCGATCCTTTCGCCCAGAGGCAGCCATCGCGCCACTCGGTCGCGTGCATGTGCACCGCGTCTCCAACTCGCAGCGCGAGTTCTTCGCCGCTGCGACTAGTGTTGTCCGGAGCATGAGCTTTCTTGACTGCGAACGTGGCTTCGCCCGACGGAATCCATTTGACGTACGTGCTCGGAAACCAGCCGATCGTCCTCTCAGTGCGTCCTGCCTCCGCGCTGCGCTGTTTGCCGCGCCACCACCCGGATGCTCGCATCTCAAGAACCTCCACGGTCTCTCCTTCGACCAGCGAGAGCTCGTTCGCATCGTCAGAGCTGTAGTCTGCGATCGCGCGGACAACGCCCACTGGCATCTGAGGTTGAGGAGTTATGGGTCGCTCTCTGTTGCTCTGCGTGCTGCTGGCTCTGCTCGTGGTATCGTCGATATTGCTGCTGATGTTGTCGGGAGTTGTGGTCTCTTGCGCTGCTTCAATGTCGTCACTGCCTTCATCGCTACCGCTAGAGTACTCTCCCATCACTCCATCATCGCCATCGTCCGAGAACGACGACTCTGAAGACGCTCCGCCATGTGACGAAGAGAACGACACACACGAATCTTCGTCGCTGCTCTCGTCCTCTTCGGGCAGATCTGTGTTGGTGAGTATTGGCACCGCTTTGTCAGCCTCAGTGAATGCCATCTCAGATTCGCAGTTGCGAGCGGAACTACTTGTATCCATGAGACGAGCACTTGCTGTCCTGTAGAAACCGGAACGGGAAGTTGATGAAGAGTAGACTTCGTCGTCAGGCGCGACCTCGTTCGCGATTTCAACACGAAATGTCTCCTCCACGTTTGCTTCCAGACCCGCATGGCGCGCACTCGTCGATTCGCTTGGCGACTCCACTTGACTCGGGCTGACTTGACTTGGTGAGGGAGTTGTGATGAACGGATGGCGTGAGAGCTCCATCGCTGACGGCCTGATACTCGGGTTCTTCACGAAGCAGCGCGTTAGGAAGTCCTTCGCAAGAGGGGAGAGAGCGTCCGGAAAAACCGGGAGCGCGTCGTTGGATGCGATGTGGAACATGGCGGTGAGCGGGTTCGAGTGATTCACCTGTTGTCCGGGGAGTGTGTCAGCCGCACAGCGTCGAGTGTGAACACGTTTGCTCTTTCAGTACAGCGAACCACACGAAAGTGAAGGCTAAGTGCCTCACCCATGGGGGCTTCCCAGTCGCCATCTCGATCATCACGCAGCCGATCCCCCAAATATCTGCTTTACGCCAGGCATCGACTCCTTTCTCGGCGCGAACGAGCTCTGGCGCCATCCAGTACGGCGTGCCGAGACCGTCACGCACAGATCTGAGTCACCAAAATGGCACGTTCATCATCGTCACGAAAGACCAGACAAGAAGAAAGACGCACACGAGACCACACATAGCCACGCTCGCTACCTCGCGGTCTCCAGAAGCGGGAGGTCGTCTCCATCGAAGACAACACGCTCTTCGTCGTCACGAATCGCTCGCTTCGCACTCCCAAAGTCCGCTATCTTGACGCCGCCGTCGTGGCCCAGGAGGATGTTCGCGCACTTGAGGTCTCGGTGCGCTACCCGCTGCGAGTGCAGGTACGCGACTCCGCAGACCAGTTGGCGGATGTACGACCGAATCGTGCGCTCTTCGAGCGGACCAAAGTCCCGCACCAGTCTGCAACCGGGTTCCGTCGTGAGCTGCACACGTCGAAGCATCTGGCTGCCAAAACGATAGCGATGCC
>JAASFW010000214.1:0-29494 GCA_023334005.1 Globisporangium orthogonon | reverse complement strand
TCCAGTGCGATTATCATCTGATCTCAGCGCTGTCACGTGATATTGCTCTGGTGCACGCATGATGCTCCGACAAGGCAGTAGTAGATGGTGTAGGTGGGACAGCAAGGTGCCAGCCATGTAGCGTGAGGGAGGAGCTCGACTCGGTATTTTGTTTAGTGCAAACACATACATTCTCCAAGTCGATCAGCTGCTGCAGCCACGAACGGGATACGCGCGCTCATGTACATGGCCGGCGCCGGTCGCTACTTCTGCTGCTGCTCGGTTACACCGTTCTCTGCTGGCACACGACTCGCGCTCTCCAAAGCGTCCGCTTCGGCCCTGCGAGCGAGCGGCTTACGAATATATGGTCTCACGGCAGCCCTCCCCAGCTCGTAAAACGAGGCCAAGAAGTACTCATTTGTTGGCACATCCATCCGATCAGCAAGCACCACCGGCCACACGAGAAGCTACTGACAAGTGACGTAGCTTCCCCTCCCTTCTCCTTCCAACTCGCAAGCGCCGCCGCAACATGGCGCACGAGTCGCAGAGCCTCCTGCCGCTTGACGCGTCGCCCGCACGGCAGCACAAGTCGATCATCCTCAACGTCTGCTCCTTCATCCTCGTCACAGAGGTTCGTGCGCTGTCCGAGCGCTTTCGTGCTCTTGCTCGGTCGTTTCCCCCCAATTCACCTCGATGCTCTCTCGTTCCCCCATCAGTTCTGCGAGCGCCTGGCGTACTATGGGCTCACGGGCTCGCTCCCCATCTTCTTCCACAAGCACCTCGGGCTCAACAACAACCTCGCGGCCGAGCTCAACAATGCGTTCACGTCGCTCTCGTACCTCACGCCGCTCATCGGCGCCTACGTCGCGGACAAGTACCTCGGCCGCTTCTCCACGTACGCGCTGTTGCGGAAAGCACTCTCCGCTGTAGGCGTCATTGGGAGTCGGTGGGCGTGGTGCTGACGAGTGATCAACACTGTATGGTTCCTTCTCTCTCTCTCGCTTACTCTACGCAGCATCGTGTGGTTCTCGCTGCTGTACCTCGCGGGGCTCGCGCTCTGCGTGGTGGCGTCGCTGCCGACGATCGCGTCGCTGCCGCTCTTCATGCTCGGACTCTTCGGGGGCGTGGCGTTCGGCGCCGGCGGCATCAAGCCGAATGTCGTCGTGCTCGGTGCAGACCAGTTCGACATCAGTGTGCCGGAGCAGCGCGCCGAAAAGGACAGCTTCTTCAACTGGTTCTACTGGTCGATCAACATCGGCGCCACGTTCAGCTACGGCGTGCTCACGAACCTCGCGGTGAACGGCATCCCACCGTACATCTCGGAGGCCTACGGCTTCTTCGCGTCCTTCGTCATCCCGTCGTCCGTCTTCGTGGTCGCGTTCGTGGTCTTCTACTCCGGCAAGAGCCGCTACCGCCGCGTGGCGCCCAAGGGCAGCGCGCTCAGCACGTTCTTCGCCGTGCTGTTCGAGGCGGGCAGGCGCTCACGCCGCGGCAAGCTCGTGCTCAGCGGCTGGATCGCGTTCGTGCCGGGCATCCTGTTCACGACGATCTCGTACTTTATTGACGAGTCGGTTTGGCACATGCTCTTCGCGCTCACGGGCGCGATCTCCGTGCTCTACGGCACGATCGTGCTCGTCGTGTCCGGAGGATCGACTGACTGGATTCGTCTCGCGGCGCGCCAGAAGGGCGGGTCGCACTTGGCGATCGAAGTGCGGGACGTGATGCAAGTGCTCCGCCTGTCGCCATACCTGAGCACCATCATCATCTTCTGGGCCGTGTACGCCCAGCAGACGTCCAACTTCGTGCTCCAGGGCTGTCAGATGGACCTTCGTGTAAACCGCAGCGACGTCAACTCGACGCTCATCTCGTCCGCGATGCTCAGCATCCTGGACTCGAGCGTGATCCTCTTGTTCATCCCGATCTTCGACAAGGTCGTCTACCCGGCGATGAGCTCAATGGGGCTGCAGCCGACACTGCTGCGCAAGATTGGCGCGGGGCTCTTCTTCTCGTTCCTGTCGATGGTGGTTTCCGGGTGGCTCGAGCAGTACCGCAAGCGGAGCGGGCTTGTCGAGGGTGTCGTGTCCAACTGCGGCGCGGAGGGGGAGGAGCTGCCGATGTCGGACCTGAGCGTGTGGTGGCAGACGCCACAGTTCCTGCTCATTGGCATCAGCGAGATCCTCACGAGCATTTCGTGTGCGTTTACGTCACATGTGTTGATGCTCCTATCTCTCAATGTTGCGCATGTGTGGTCTAACACCTGCGTGTATGTGTATCTGTTTCATGGTGCGTGAACGTGCTCTCATCCAGCGTACGACCTGTTCTACTCGGAGGTGCCCGAGTCAATGCGCAGCGTCTGCCAGGCGCTCAACTTGCTGACGACGACGCTCGGATACATCGTCGCGGCAGCGCTGAACAGCGTGTTCTCGTTCTGGATCGCGAGCGACCTGAACGACGGCAACCTCGAGTACATCTTCTATGCCATCGCGTTCCTCGTGCTGCTCAATATCTTCGCGTTCATGGTCGTGTCGCAGTCGTTCGAGTACCACGTGCCGCCGCCGAGCGACAAGGACGTGGTCTCGGGCTTCTCGCCCGCGCTGCCGCGTGCGGCGAGACGCCTGCTCAACAAACTTCGTCCCGCCCGCAACCAGGGCTGATGCAACGATCCAAGCAATGCGGAGAGCGACGGCAAGCGCGTTCGAGAGAGCTAGCTGAACTGAGCTAGCGGAATAGATACTCTTTGTCTGCATTCTCCGATCGATCACCCCTGGCTTTGCCGCTGGAGGTAGGTCAGGAACCCGCGCACCATGGACTTGGCTTCGCCGAGCGCTTCGCCCGCGATGTCGCGCGCAGTGCTCGTCACCGCCTTAGCGCTCCCTAGCGTCGTCATCGCGAGGTTCTGCGCCTGCTGCACGGTGCCTTTGACCATCTTGATCTTGGAGCTCACGCCGAGCATCTTGCGGACGCTCGTGAGGAACGATACCGATCCGTCGGCATCCGGCAGTAGCTGCAGCACCAGCGTGCCGTCACTGTGCCCCGAGGCGATCAAGATGACGGCCTCGCTCGGCCCGAAGCATGTCGCCGAAATGGGAGACCCGACGTGGTCAGGCGACGTGTACTCTTGGACGATAACGAAACTGCACACATCAGATTGCACACGCATACACATCAAAGGAGGCATTCGCTTAGTCACGCACAAAACCAAACAACAGCGAACAGCACCAAGCGCAAATGCAACCACACACACGCACTCATCGAGGCGACAGATCCGTAAGGTTTTCGGAGCCACAACAAAGAACACCAAGTCCCCTTCTGCAGACAGCTTCACGTCGCGAATGTCGTCGTCCTCGAAGCTGTGTGTGTGCAGCAGAACCCCCGAGAGGTTGAACACTTGGCACACACTCTTGACACCTGCAGGTACTTCATCGTCACACTCGCTTGATTGCTCGGTCAGCACTCGGGAAACGGCTAGAATGTACCCTTTCATGGACAGTCGAACTTTGTGGAGCACCGCCTTGCTCCCGCTCGGACAAGAAGGCGGCTCGAACTCGAACGCGACCTGCCCTTCTCCGTGCAGATAGTGCACCATTCCAACGCGCTCCGAACATGACACAGCTAACCCCAGGAGCGTACTGACACAACAGTCCAGCACCGCCTCGCTGTGTCCGCGCAGAAGCATCATTGGACATGACGAGATGCGTGGTAACCGGAAGAGCAGATCCTGCTTGACCCTCGAGAGGCGCCAGAGCGCCAAAGTGCCGTCTTTTGACCCAGACATCACGAGTTCCTCCTCGTCTTGGTGGCTTTGTGGAGTGCTGTACGTGAGCTTGTCGAGATGCAAGCACGTAACTGAGTCGGTATGACCCGAGACGCTCGCTTTCCCGACGATTTGGCCGCTGTCAAGATCTACAAGGCGCAAGTGGAGCACGCCGCCGCGACCGCCGCCTGAGATCAGCACTCGTCCGTTCGACGAAAAAGCAACGGGAAACGCGCCACTCGTCGCAGCGTCTTCGTAGAACGGGATCCGCGGGATGAAGTCGAACTGCGAGTCTTCGTGGAACACCTCGATCAGCCACGGGCACTTCGGCGACTGAGACTTGCCAGAGCTCTCGTCTGCCGTAGCAGTAGTAGAGGTGGTAGATGCAACCCCAGGTAAGCCAGCAATAGGAGAGGACGCCTCGTGTGGAGTCCCAACTGGAGTGTGCGCCGCAGACGTTTGCACAGGCGACTCCAAAAAGAATGCGCTGTCTATCCTCGAGGCGCCGAGGTCTGCTGCGCTGTCTTGAGTATGTGAAGAAGCGTCTAGAGATTGTCTACTCGCCGACGACACGGATCCTCCTTCCGTGATGGACCCATCGTGTCCAGCATCTGCGATCCCTCCAAACGTTGCTGATCCGATACGAGTCTGCAGAGGCTGTGGCTTCGGCACCAGCTTCCAGTTGTACATGTCGATTACGCCCAGTTCGTTCACTGCCACGATCCGATCCGGGAGGATCTTGATCAAGCGCACCGCGCACTGCACCACTGGCTTCACGTCGATACTCGAGCTCCAGTTTCGTCTCTTCTCTTGAGCCACAGGCGTGAAATCCTGGAACGACAGCGATAATGGCCGAGCAATGTTGGCCGCTGCACCGCTGCTCCCTCCTACACTGAGTCTCGCGCTCCCAGGACCAGCGGGACTAGTGATCGACGCCACTATCCCCGGTTTCCCGCTTCCACCCGCCGGGGACACCACGCCACTCGACCCAGAGTTCGCAGCGCTGGCTCCTATCGCAGGGCTACGACGACCGAACGCCGTGGTGCCGCGTTTCGGGTGCGGCGCTCCAAAGAGCTGCATCGGACACTGCCCGAAGTGCGCGATCTGGAGCTCCATCGATTCCTTCAAAAACGGATCGTTGATCCGGTCCAGGTCCACAACGCCGTAGTACGTCAAGTAGTAGAAGACGTTGTTGGCTTTCAGCGCTGCCCTGCCGCGCTGCTTGAAGCCAAAGATGAGATCGATCCACTCGTGCAAATGCTGTGACACTAGTTCGCTCTCGAGTGCCGCGCGATTGATGCGGATAAACTCTTCCGGCGTTTTCGCCCACTTCGGCAGTTGCACGTCGTTCACAACCTGCTGGTCGTGCCGCTTGCCGAGCGGGAAGTTGTTGACATTGCGGAGGAAGTTGGCGTCACAGAAGAACTCTGGCGTCAACTCCTTCACCTCCGACATCTGCGAGTTGCACATCTTCCACGTCTCCTCGATCGAGTAGAACAGACGGTCAGGCAGGTCGAAACAGCCTCCCTGCATGCGGCGCTGAAGCTCTGCGAACGGCTGGAGACGGAAAAGGAAGAAGAGCACCACGCCCGCGCATGTCGAGTAGTGCGAGCCGTACAAGAACTTGGGGATCACAGGGTCGTCGAACGAGTTGTAGCGCTCCCAGTATTCTTCGAGACGCACCGGATTCAACGCCCCCATCGGCTTGGACAAATCGCGGAAGTTGTGCGGGTCGCTCAGATCAAGCGAGTCGCTTTCGTAGTTACTCAGCACCCAAGGAAACACTGGGTACTGCGTCAGATCGTTGAAGCTCCGGCCCGCAAATGTGTTCAGCGCCATGAGATACTCGAAGTTCGAGATCTGGCGGCTCTGCCACGCTTTCGTCGTCGCCCCGAGGTTCGGGATGCCTCGCCCTGGCCACTGCTTCGGTACACTTCGTGGTAAAAACGAGTACAAAAGGCGCACGAGCTCGTTGCGCTGGTGTCTCGCTGCAAGAGGGAAATCCAGGAAGTGGTTGCTCCCGTTGCGCAAGAAGATCTCGATCGCTGAATCCCGCAGACGGTAACGGCGAAGATAGATCCCCACAATATGATAATACCGCCATCTCCAGCATCGATGCAGACCTGGTGCCGCCTCGTCGGCACTCGAGCTCGGCTGTGCATCAGATCCAGCCTCGGCATCGGGACTCGAGCTGACAGGAGCATCCGGTTCAAATGAGAGGGACTCGTTGCACAAATACAGCACCCCGCTCACGATTCCTTCCGGAATCACGCGACGACACACCGCTCTCGCCACGAGCTGGTCATCGAAAGCTACTGCAACCCCTTCGCCTGGATCTAAGCCGCGCTCATACTCCCGCTCCACATCAGGGTGCGATCCAATTGGCTTCAGTGACGGTGGAGGCGCGCGCAAGTTCCCAGGGCTGTTCTCAACAGAAGACGCAGGCGTCTTCTCCTCGTCGTCACTGTTCACGCCAGCACTCACTGGATCGTATGCCAGTCGCAGATCAGTTCCGCTCGACGGGAGCTGCGCTTCTGTCGATCTCACCTCCGAGTCTCGAGTAGTGTCGCTCGCATGCTCGTCATCGAGCGCTTTCGATGGCTCAGCGTCCGACAAATCCGACGTAATGTCTTGGATCTCGCCACCGCCTTGTTCTGCGACGACACGACCCACTCGCTCCAGCAGCGAGCCGTTCACGTGCGAATTCGGTGAGTTCAATGGGCTTTGGTGCACCACTTCATAGTCGAGCCCATGAACGATCTCGAGTGGGAGCGAGAACTGCCGGCGACGGATACCAGAGACTTCTCCTCCATCCTCGACACTCTTGTCGACAGCGCTTGGATCCTCTTCAGCAGCAACTCGAAACGAGCTCAAATCGACATCCAGTGTTCGTCTCAGGCGGCCCGGGTGCGGGGTTTCGTACAACCCGATCCGGAAAACCTGGGAATTGCGAAGCGTTCGCAGCACGTCAGGCGCTGTCTTCGCCAGCGCATTGTACTGGTGCTGAGAGCGAAACGTAAACTCGTGCTTCACCCATAGTTTCTCGGTCCACTCTCGCTGTCGGAGCGAGCACGCGTCGGCTGTGCTCCGGACTTGCAGACGATCTCGCTCAGCAAGATCGCGCAATGACTCCATCATCCGGTTCTCTTCCACCTCGAGAGCTGCCCACAAGATCTGTTCCACCTCATCAACGAACTGAGTCTGGTATTCTCCCGACTTCTCCGTCTCGTCACTGCTCTCCGCCTGCAGCGAGAAGCGACGCTGTGAGTTTCGCAAGTCCTTCGCTGCAGGAAAATGCGGGACGAGATCAGCCTCCTCTTCGCGCTCGTGCATCTCCGTCTCGTTGATTGCCAGCGCCAATGCTTCAAGCGCAACAATCGTTGCATTTGCTTCCGACATCAGCCCGAGAGCTTGCACCGTCACGCCTGCTGCCTGCAACTCGTCGACGAACAACCCTGATGTTGTAATCCGCAGCGCCAGCACGCGCAGCAAACCCAAGATCTTTTCGTCCTCCTGGATCAGCAACGCGCGTCGCAGGTACACCATTGCGCCAAGGAACACTTCACGGGTTGGAGTATGATCGTACACCTTGAGCGCCGCAACCACGCCCATCTCCTGCTGGAAAAATGACACCAGCACGCCAATCACCCGCTCCATCATCTCTTTCCCAGTGATGAATGGCAGCGCGCGCTGCAAGACAAGAAGCCCCGGATGCAAACCGATGCGGTGCAACTTGTGTGTGCTCTGGATCAGGCGCGCGCAAATGTCCAACACCGCATTCAGCAAGAACAGCTGTGCGTCCGACCATGCCCAGCCTGCTAGCCCGTTTGTCGGTGCCTTCGGCTGTGATGATGACAACGACGACGACGACAATTGAGCGGAAGACTTTTTCAGTGGCAACGCGAGAAGCGTCTCGTGAACCAGGTGCAGCAGCTTCTGCAAGTTCTCTGCAAGTGCTCGTGAGAGAATCGTGCGACTCCGCGCCATCCGTTGCAGCACGATCCCAGCGACTCGAGAAAGCCAATCGAGGCTCTCGCAGTAGAGCTCAGACTGGCACACGCGCTCTGGAGCTGACAGTACTGGTGTCGAACTCTCCACAATCCCATCCATTTGACGGTCATACTTGATGCGGATCGACTTCAGCGCAAGTATCAAGTCTGTGAACGAGCGCCAGCCACGAGAGTTGTTCATCGCGACGCACAACAGCGACACGATCGTGTCGAGAACCAAGTCCTCGCTGGTCTTGCTAGCGTCGAAGCTGTACGCGCGGCCGTACTCGCGAGATTCTTTACTGCTGTTGCTTTGTTCATGCTGGGACACATTCTCAGAGGATGACGCAGTCGATTCGCTGTCGTTCCCGTCTCCTTGACACGAACACGCAATCGACAGCTCAAGAAGAGCTTCCGCCCACTCGCGCTTCATCAGCAGCAGCTGCTGCTGTGCCAGCTCGTCGGTCTTGAGCTTGACGTTGATGTCCATCAGCACCTTTTCACGAAAACTTGCGCTGCCTTTGCCAAGCAATATCGGCAAATATGGCAGGACGCCTCGCAGAGGCAGCGAAATAATACCGCTCACGCCTTCGTCGAACATCTCAGCGACAAAGCTACTCGCACTGCTGTCCTCCTCTTCCGATCTCGAGACGATACTGTCATGCGACCGAGGAGGAAGGTCCGCTCGCGTGGCAGAGATCACGATGTTGCGGAGAGCAGTCAGTTTCACTACCGCGATCCGTTTCTCCCATGACAGTGACAGTCGCTTCCCACTGAACTGACTCGCCAGCTGGATCCACTCGTCGACACCGCTGATCCCGCCGCTGAGATCCGAGTTGCTTCCAGCACCAGAGATTCCGTCATCCGACACGACTATCCCGCTCTCGTGCATCGACGATACTTTCGACGTCGACGCTGAGATTGGGAACAGCACCGAGTCCTTCTTCGACGGATCATTCATGATCACGCTTTGCTGCACTCCGAGCAGCAGTGGCGGATTGAAGTAGAACTCCATCATGAGCTCCAAGAATCCGGTTGAGAAGTTCCCCTCGCCGTTCAGAATCAGCCGTAGATGCTCCTCGAGTCCACACCACACAGTTCTCCCTTCGATCGATTCGAGCCAGTCGACGAGGTAGATGAACAGCGGCACACATGCCATCGAGACACTCAGCTGAGCCGCATTTGCTTCACGGGAGCCGCGTTGATCTGCCGCGTGCGCTGGCTGACGCATCAGAAACAGCAAACAATCCATGATGTTGGAGCTGATGAGCGCAAAGCGCATATCGAGAAATGACACTGCGAGTCGCCGCAGCAACAATAAAATCGACCGAGACACCGCCGCGTCGTGGCTCGTCAGCAGAAACCGAATGATCGACCGGACGCTACGAACGAGCGAGAACCGAACTTGCACATTGGTCGGCGCCGGTGCCGCTACGGTTGTTTGCGGAAACGCCTTCTCGTTGTCATCTGTATGTGCAGATTTTGTGTCCGCTGCATCCGCTTGGTCGCTCCAGACAATGTTCTCGAGGTTGATGCTAAACACACCTCCGTGCTGGCGAGGCAGTGCGAACGGTGCGTGCACCCCATCGGTGGAATTCGGTCCACTGGATGCGCCTCCACTTCCGCCGCCTGAGGCAGTCGCCGCTGACGGGCGAGCAAATGTCGTCTCTGCTAGCTCTTCTTCTTTCACTTCATGGACGAACACGCTCTGGTTTGTCAAGCAAACCTCCATGATCTCCACCAAAGTGTGCACACAGTGCTGCTTCCACTCTTCCTCCTTCTTGTCAGTCTGTTTCAATGACGATGGCAACGAAGCAGCCTGCCGTTGCTGTCTCTTTTCCGTCACTGGAGGAGCCTCCGAGTAGAAATCGCGCAGGATCTCCAGCACTTTCGGCACCGCTTGTAAGTCGTTGAATAGCCGCGGGTACTCGCACACTAGGCTGTACAGCTGGTGGTTATAGATCGATTGGGTCTTAAAGTCTGTGGACGTCCACAGACGGTAGTTCATCAAGAGCGCGCGCACTCCCGACGCGAACAGCGGATTCGTCGCCCAGATCGACTCTTGCAGCGGATGATTGACACTCAGCAGCTCTCTCCTTCGAGACGGAAGCATCGACTGCATGCTCTTGATCATCTCGACGCACACGAGCAAGCTCCTCGGTGTCCAGATGCCGCGCAGACGCGACTGGTGCTTCACCAGCACGTGGCACAGCACATGAAGCACATAGTTCTGCAGAACCTCCTGCTGGTTACTCGCGTTGTTGAGCAGGAGTCCTTTCGTGATCCACATGAAGTCGACCAAGATGCTCTCGAGCACGAGCTTGAGGTCTGTGTCGCTATCATCACCGTCGTGCTGGCGTGACGACGATGTCTCCGTTGGGTTGGTTTTCTGGCCGTCCGAGGCGCTTTTTCTACCGACTCGCTCGAACCCGGTCAAAATGTAGTGCAGCAGTGCAGACAAGCCAGTCACTCCGATCACGCTGTGCCACGCTGCCTGGCTGTCAGGGAAGACAACCTTCTGTACACTCTTCCCCAACCGAGCGTTTCGTTGCTGGATCTCAGCTGACACGCCAGTCGTGCTCTCCATTGTCACCCACCGGGCCGTGCTGTCTGACACAGTCCCTTCACTCAGCCACTCGACGCCCAGACCTGAGTACTCCTCGTTCGTGAGGTCGTGCGCTGTGTAGCAGAATACGACCTGGAGCTTGCAATAGGCGGCGAACAGATCAGTGTAGGGGATCGACAGTGGCGACGACGCGACTGCCACGCCGTGAAAGTCGCCGAACACGTTGTAGGCCGAGTGGTTCGGCGGTGCAGTCGCGCACCAGTTGAACGACGAGATCATCGGTCCTTGCGCGTACAACAAGCCGACCATGTCTTTCGAGAGCTCGTCCTGGAACATCGTGGCGCTCGCGACCTTGACAGCAGTGCCGCCGCCACCTCCGATCGTGCACTTGGAAGCAGACACAAGCCCCGACGGGTACACAAGCTCTTCCTGGAACTGCTGCTTCGTATCGACGTAGCACGTCACCTTGCTCTTTCGCACGTAGTGCAGTGAGTGCGCGAGCACGAGCAAGTGCCACTGCCCCGGCACCAACTGGATGCGGTGCTGGATGCGCCTCCAGTCGGTCGAGTGACTGCCACCTGTGGTGGCGGTGGCGGACGCACTCAGGATCGACGCCGCGCTCTGTACGGCGCTGCGCTTGCCGGCGTCGCTCGGGTGGCAGCTGCTGACGTTGAGCAGCACGCTCTGCCTCCCGCCGCCGGGTCCATCTCGGTCGAGCTCGAGCGACGCCTCGACGCCGAGCGTGCTCGAGCTGTTCGTGAAGCGGAAGAGATTAAACTTGGCGTAGCCATCGCCGTCGTTATCTGCGCTTTTCTGCTGCTGTTGAGCGAGAAAGAGGAACTCGACGTTGACCCAAAGCGCCACCGAGTATCCTCGGAACGCGCTCCAGTCGATGATCGGCAGGTGCATGCGGCCGTTCTCGCGGAACGCAAAGTACGCGCGCGGCGGCGCCACTGTCGCCCGCGGCAACATGAACGGGTCGTCACTACTATTGGTGCTGCTGCTGCTGCTGCTGCTGCCATGACTATCCTCACTGTGCTCGTCCACGTCGCTGTCGCGCGCGTCTGGCGCCAGCAGCAGCCGCCGCGCGAAGCCGCGCGTGAGACATGCGATCGACCGCAGCATCTGCGCGCGCTCCGCCGCCGTCAGCGCGTCCGAAAAGCACGCGAGCAGGCTCTTGTGCACCAGCAGGCGCGCCAGCCTCGCGGGGTCCGCGGCGCTCTGCTTGTCTTCGTGTACAGGAGACGCCGGTGCTGCTGCTGCTGCTGCTGCTGCTGCTGCTGCTGCTGCTGCTGCTGCTGCTGCTACTGCTTCGGGTGAGGAAGGTGGGGAGCTACGAGCTGCTGCGGCTGCTTCGCGTTCGCTGTCGCCGCCATCGCCAGCGGGTGCGGCGGATGCGCGGGTCGCCATGGTGGCAATGTGTGTGTATGGATGAATATGATCACTTTTCCGACAAGTAAAACGTCTACTTGAGTTGAGTATTATAGTGCGCGCCAAAAACATGGGGACAGGAGCAAAAACTCAGAAAAACTGTCCATTTTTTTCTTCGAAAATGCCTGTCCCTATCGTTTTGGCGCGCACTGTAGTACGATATTGTGTACCTCGGATTCTTGTGTAACGCTCAACGAGATGAGCGTGTGCAGCATGTCCGGGCGCTTATGCCGCATGCCACGCGGAGCAAGCAGCACCAAGTCACACATGGGGCCAACTCGACGGCACAGTAGCACTCGTGACAACACTACCGCCATCTTTACTCATACAACATATCTCTCAGTCTCTCAATATCGCTGGGAACGTCGTTCGTCTCGACTTGAGCCACATGTGTGCTTGCACTCCATTCCTAGTATGCGACGTACTCGTCCAGCGTGTCGGGCAGTCGCCGACGCATGTACGCACCTTTCTGCCGCATGTGCATCTGGCGCGTGAGCGGGATGTGGACGCCGGACACAGTCGCAATCCGAGCCCGCGGGTCCGTGAGCTCGCTCGGGATCGGCACGGGCGAGACGACCACGCGCCGCATCGCGCGCAGACTGAAGCGGAAGAGCGGACGCGGCCACTTGCGGCGCAGGTGCTGCTTGAGGATCTCGATTTCGACCGAGAGCGGCGGCGAGATCTTGTCGCTGTCGTCGCCATCGCTGAATTGGGAGCGGGAACTGAGGCGGCTGCCCCAGCTCGTCGTGTCCTCGGTCGGGATCGGAGATAGCGCTAGAGTTTCGAGCAGCTTGCTGTCAAAACGGCGCGCTGTCTCGTCGCTGAAGGCGGACGTCGGATTCGGAGAGCGTAGTGCTGCAGCTGCTGGAGGAGGAGGAGGAGGAGATCGCGCGACTCCCACGGTGTAAACCAGCGTCTTCGCCGCCATCGAGCGATTGCGACTTTTCGGAAGCTGCTGCTGAAGGCAATCTGAAGCTGTTTGGAGGCGAAATCGAATGTGTGCAGCGCAAGGCGGTAAAGCGCAGGACCGAGCAGCCGTGCAAGGAAAGAAACAGCACCGCAAGGTGAAGATGATGCTTGTCGATTGTTGGTGTGTCGCACCAGAAACTTCAATTTCAGTCACGAGATGAAAAGTGTCGTGTGGTAATGCAGTAGTATCACATACCATTCCTGCTCTTGTGGTGACGCCAATGCAATGGATCTCCTCCTGGTTTGTCTGCGGGTCTCGGATCTGCCCGCAGGTGTTTGCGCGGCTCAGCGAAGGCTGCCAACGACTCGATTCTCACGGTCCTCCATTTTGGCGCGCTTGTGTTGCTCCAGCTCGAGAAGCAAGTGGAGATGGACACCACACGCTTTGACACATGCAAGGCAACAAGAGTACGCTCGAAAGTAAAATATCAAACACGGATTTTGTGTCGCACACACATCCTAATGGGGTCCTAGTTCTTCTCATGTCTCGGGCGTTCTCGCTATCAGTGGTGCTTGGCAGCTCGGCTGACTCATGTAGAGTTGCACGGCTGCTTGGGCACCAGCTCTCCCGCACCGTCCGCCACCACATCTGCGCTTCTTCCTCTTCTCTCCACCCACTACTTCGCGTTCTCCACGTAGAAGAAGGTCGAGTCGCGCGGGCGAATGAAGCTGTCGGCGACCGACGACATGCTCGGCATGCTCGCAAGGCTGCTGCGGCGCTCCGACACGACTGATGACACGACGCTCATCACGCGCCGGAACTCGATCGCGTCACCCGCGCGCCAGATCTGGTCGTTGAGGTCGCCGTTGAGTGGATCGTAGATGCCCAGCAGGCATGAGAAGAACCGATCGTGGTGTACGTGCTGCAGCATAAGACAGCACGTGGCGAACGGGACCTTGCCCAGTCCGTTCTTGTCCATATAACGGAAGATGATGCTCGAGCACGGCAGCAGCTCCGATGGGTGCTTGCAGATCCACTCGGCCAAGAACGGGATCAGCTCGTTCTCGGCCAAATGGCCGTCCCCTTCCACGTCGTACTTGTCAAACAGCTCCCGCAGCCTCTGCACGTACACAAACTGACCCGAGTGCGCTGGCCGCGAGCTCGTCAGCTCCTGGATCTGCTTCAGGCGCTGGTAGCCCGAGTTGCGGATCGACGAGGGCGTCTTCTCTATTTGGAGCACGAGGTACCGCAGGCAAAAGCCGAAATGCTCCAGGATCACAAACATCACGATCTGCATCATCTTCCAGCGCGACGGGTTGTATGCATCCACCTCCTTTTCGCACACGTCCACGGTCCGGAACGGCACCATGTAGCCGTCCGAGAAATCAAAGTTGCACGACGTGATGAAGTATCCCCAGTGGTACACCACGATGAAGCCCATCACGACTGTCACGCCGATAATGTTGGCGTACGACAGCACCGTGAACCACTCGCCGATGGACGTGTCGCGGCGCGGCATCGGCCGGCGATGCGCAAACAGCAGCCGGAAGGCGTCGCCGCGCACCTCCAGCAGGTTGTTCACAAACGCCGGCAGCGGCAGCAGCGGCCACACCACCGAGAACATGATCACGTACGAGAACTGAATGCACGCGTCAAGGTAGTCGAGCATCGGGTCGAACACCGGCAACTTCAGCTCTGCAATGATCTCGTACGCCGTGTACTGGTTGCAGTCGTCCGACGATAGCAGCACGGGGACCGTGAACTCCGTCTTCTGCTTCACGAGCGAAGCAAGACGCGTCGCCGTCAGGTTCTTCGATGAGTCCGGATCCGAGAGGTGGCTCGGCTTGCGGAAGATCCGGCGCAGCCGCCGTCCGCACCACGCGAACGGAGAACCCTTGCGGCAGACCACGGGGCGGCCACGCAGCTTGCGCAGCAAGTACGGCACAAACGTCTCGATGATCATGTTGAGGAACTGCGTGACCACGAGCGGCGTGACGAAGAGCGTGTCAAGCGTCAGCAGCTCCGGCTGCCATGTGTACGGCGCGAGCCAGTCGAGCTTGAGTTCCTTCAGCTTCTTCAAAAAGACGTCACCGAACGGCAGGTACACGAACGCCAGGAAGAGGAACCAGAAGAACCAGTTGCTCCACACAAACACGAAACGGCGATGGATCAGGCGGTTCTCGTAGTCCGACTTCTTCGCGTAGTTCTCCCACCGCACGAACTTCTCCGAGACCCAGTTGAAGACCTCGAAGAAGATAATGTCAATGAGCAGCCCAAGCGCGATACCTTGGACCAGGATGTATAGCCATCGGTCCGTGCCCAGCGCCGACGTCTCCGACCGGAAGCACGTGAGAAACCACACGCACTCATATGACGAGTCGCCCGTGCTGTTGACGCGGCACTTGTCGCACACAGGCGCGTTCTTCGCGTGCACGTACCACTGGATGAACGGCATGAGACAGATGCACTGCACGATGGCGCTCATCAGCACGTAGAAGAGCATCGTGAGCTGGATCCAGTGGTTCTTGCGCTGCTTCGGGATCTTCTCCATCTCCCTCGTCAGCTCGTTCTTCACCCACAGGTACTGGAAGTTCGGGTTGTAGTCGTTGCGCTCGTACACCGTGTTCTTATACTTGCTCAGGTTCCACTTCTCCACCAAAATGCGTGTCTCGCGCTCCCAGCACACCAGAAAAGCTGGCCCCCAGAAGCACGCGACCCCGAAGCCGAGGATTGCTAGCCCCTGCAAGTACTGCTTCCACACCTCGCCCTCGGTGAACCGGAAGGCGAGGTAGTAGCAGCATCCCAAGAGCATGATCGGCAGCAGTAGCTTCGTGTAAATGTGCATGAACGCGAAGAGGAACGCCACGCGCTCGCCAAAGTGCAAACGCAGCTCCTCGACTGCCCACCGGTCGATGTTGCCGGACGCCGCCTTGCGGGGGTTCATCTCAAACGTGCGCTTCCTGTACTCGGCGAAAAACTTCTTGTTGAACATGCGGTCGTGCAGCGGGAAGCACTCGAGCACGACGTCGTTCACGGTCAGCTCTTTGTTCACGTCGATGACCCATTCCTCCTTGTCGTAGTCTCGGAGTGCGTTCTGGATGATGTTGTGCGTCAGCTGGAGCTCGAGCGCGGGCGAGAAGCACATCTCCTTGATTGAGTCGAGGCTCTCTTCTCCGATGCGACCGATCGCGTCGCCCTGGCGTATCGCCAGCTCGTCCATCTCGCGCTTGAACTCGTGCAACAGCAGGTCCTTGTCCTTCTTCGGGTCAATGAGGATGGAGATGTTTTTCCCGGCCTCCTCCTCGTTCTGGTCCTCCGCGAGGTCATCGTACACGGCGTTGTCGAGAATGCTGACGCCGAGTCCGGCTTGGATCAGGCGCCGCACGCACTTTTGCTGCAGCTGGCTCACCTGGTATGGCAGGTCCCGCCGGATCGACGCCGACGAGCGCGACGGGAACCGGTGGCGCAGCAGCCGGTACACCTGCTCTGTGTGCTTGAGCACGATCGCGAACGTGTACTTCTGCGTCTCTTCCATGGTCACGTGCGGCTGGTCCACGACGCGCTCGAGCTGGTTCTTGCAGTTCTTGCTCGAGCCCTCGCCGGCCTCCACGTCCCCCTTGCGGAAGAGCGGCAGCCCGAATGCCTCCGCGCCGCCGCCAACCTCCGTCACCACCGCGGTCTTGAGCTCCGAGTGGGAGACGCCCGACTTGGCGCGCGATCTCTCAGCTGCTTCCCACCGCACGTTTGTGACATTTGTAACACATATCGTAAGTAGTTCGTTCGCGAGCTACTCCATGTCTCCTGCCATCAACCGTCACACCATCGCTCTCAATCGACATCAAAAGCATCAGCACGCACCCGACTTGTTGGACATGCCCGGTGAGCCGGGTGGGTGATACCCGTACACGTCACCGTTATGCGAGCGGTTCGAGACGTGCGAGGACTCGACCGAGCCTTTGCGCGCGTCAAGCGCCGGCAGACTGCTGCGCTGATGGTGGTGGTGGAGCTCGTCCTCGCCGGCGCGCTTGCTGCTCTTGGGACGCGCCTTCTTGCTCTTCGGCTTCTTCACGTCGGGCGTCGACGCTTCGATGTACGACGACGACGACGTCGACGTGAGCATGCTGCGCTTGCTGTGCGTGGCGCCGCTGGCGAACGCGTAGCCGAAGTGCGCCGGCACGTGGTGGTTGCTGCTCGCATTGCTCGCGAAGCTTGAGCGGTAGGACGCGAGCTCCACCTCGTCCTCGGCCGACGGCTTGCGGCGCGACGACACGAGCTTCACGCGCGAGCGCTCGCGCGCTTGCTCGTCGTCGGCGAAGTCGTCGGCCCCGCCGCCGCCGCTGCTGCTGCGGCTGCGATCGCCGTCGTCGCCGTCAAAGCGCGCGCCGGACGCGGAGCCGGGGCCGGCGCTGGAGAACGTACCAAAGAACATGCCACCCGCCGCGTAACCCGCGCGCTGGGGCTGCGCCATGCGTGAAAGAGCGAGGAAGCGCGATAGTGAATGATTATGTCCCTCACACAATCGCAACAAACTGGCTTGGCAAAAATGATATCGCTCGATTTTGTCACTAGGGAGATGTGGGGAAGAAGCGGGAGACCCATTGCCCATTTTTCCTGCTGCGCCTGATTCGCGTGGAATCAAGCTGCAAGCTGCGGCCGGGAGGGAAGACAGAAAGCGCCATGGATGGAGGAATCCCTGCCAGACATGAGGGAGCTGAACCCCCTCCAGGCATGCGAGCGAGACCCGCCACCGCCAGCAACGGCAGCGTTCCCTACCGCCCTGGCTAGAAGCTGTACGCTGGCTCACTCACGTCGACACTGTTGATCACGCCACGCGTGGCTCTGGCTTCGAGCGTGATCAGCACCAGGGGTAATCCTCAGCATCGGAATGGATGCTAGACAGACACGAGGCTGTTGGATCGCGCGCTTCCGAGACTTGCGCTCATGAGAGAGATCGGAGCCTGGGCGACTTCGCTCCTCCCCACGACTCGCTCATGGGTTGCTTTCCGGAACCAACTCGGACACCATGTGCGATTTTTGGCAGCGTGCGTGAAGCGAGATTGGTGGAGAGAACACCCTCGCGCGCACGAGTGCGGGCGGTGGCCAGCAGCGCATGCCTGTCGGCACCACCGCCAATCACCGCAAAGCAAATTTTTCGCTCACTCGCTCGCTGTCCACATCGCACAGTACTTGGCCTCGCGCTGTTCGCGCCTTCTCCACTCTCTACTCTATGTGTTCCGATCGACTCTGCCGCCGTCTCTGCCTTCGCTTCGCTCGGCGCAGATGCGCTCCTTCCTCGGCTCGTAGATTCGCTCGCTGCCATTCCAGCTTCGGCCGTCAGACGCACAGGCAGCAGCAGCAGGAGAAAGAGGAGACAGAACTACAAACAAAACAACCATGACTGAAGTCGCGCTGCGGCGACCCGGAACGCCTCGACCGACGTCCTCGCTCGGTGCGGTCTTCGATGCGGAGCTTCTCCGAAAACCACAGCACCCGCCCTCAATCTACTCGACGACTAAGAGGAGCAGTTCGGGCGTACTCCCGGAGCAGCAACTCCCGCGGCGCCGCCGCCTCTCGAGAAGCGAACGCAAGGCGCCTTTACCGGTGGAAGCCGAGGCGCTCAAGCAGCAGATCCTACGCAAGTGGCCCATGCCGCTCTTCCGCTTCCGCCTGCGCGCGATGCGCCGCGTGGTCGTCTCGCCGGTCGAGATCCCGAGCGACCTCACGCACGTGCGGGCGTGGGCCGCGATGGTGTCGGGCATCAACGTTCCGCTCACGCGCCGGATGCACGAGCGCCAGAAGGCCAGACTCCTGGACGTGCGCGTCCCCGACACGATCGACGAGCACACAGCCGTGGTGTAGCTCGCTCCCCGGGTGTCGAAAAAGAAGCTCATCGTGCGGAGTTCTCTCTTTTGAACAACGGAGATGAACGCGAGGGAGCGACCCACGTGGCTGTTCTGGACGAAGGCGGCGATTCCCAGCCATTTCGACACGAAGAATCCGCGTCGAGACTTAAGTTATGTTGAAAGGACCATTGATGTATGCTGCAGTGTGTTCCACGCGGTGTCCACATCGTGTCGTGTGCGAACCTGCGAGCAGCTCAACAGGCTTCTCAACCTTGTGGTGTTCGAAAGATTACATCTCTCAGAACCAAGCGCCTTCCTTGCATGCCAAGCTCCGTCCACGAGAGTCATCCCACTAACCAAGTGACTAACTGACCCACCTTCAGCCCAGCGCCGTCGACGAGCCAGACTCGGCCTCATCTCTCCAGCTCTCCTCACAACGCACATGCACACACCGAGCATCCCGACCCAAGCACCCTTGGCACACACTGTAGGAAGTCTCTTCCAACCCTGCATCTTCCTATACAAGGACGCAAAAAATCTCTACAAGGACGCCCATAATATACCACACCCACCTCGTCATCGCAAGCAGCACAACAAGCACGAGAAGAGCTGCTGCTCTCGCGTCCCCTTCCCCTCGCTCCCTCAAGCTCACTTTCCCCTCCCATGAAGATGGAGGCGGCGGCTGCCGGCGACGACGTCGCGCGCTCGGTAGGCGGCGCCAGCCAGCTCCGCCCTTTTTTCTTTCCCCACCCAAGCGCTCATTCTCACTCTCGTCTCCCGGCAGGCGAGCCCGTCGTCGGCGGGGGCGTCGTCAAACCCGTTCCGCAACGCGCTGCACAAGTTCGCGGCCAAGAAGAAGGAGAAAGCGCAGCTGGGCGGCAGCGCCACCTCGGGTTTCTTCTCACGCGGCGCCAAGGGCAAGAACAAGGCGGAGCTGCCGCTGCCCGGCTCCGTGCGCCAGGTGAGCGCCGGACAGCTGCCGCCCGTATGGGTCACGCCGGCGCCCGCGCCCCCGCGGTGCGTGTCGTGTCATAGTAGGTAGGATTTTTGTGTATGTTAGAGGCGGGAAGAAGGGACTGAGAATGGCGAGCCGACTGCTTGGCGGAGCAGGAAGCTGTCGTTGCCGGCGGATGAGCCCAGCGCCGCGCAGAGCGAGCTCGAGGATAGTGGCGTGCCTGGTGGTGCTGTTGCTGGCAGCACACTCGCGACGCGCTCGATCTCACAGCGAGAGACGAGCGGGCTGACAAGTTCAGCGGCAGATGCGGCGACTCTGTCATCGTCTTCGTCTTCGGCTGCTCCTGCTTCTTCCTCCTTGTCTTCGCGCACGGCGTCGTCAAAGAACGCGGCGGGCAACCACCGCTGCGAGCAGTTTCGCCTGATGCTACAGAGCGACGTCGTAGACCTCGACAAGCTGCGGGAGCTCAGCTGGGGCGGTGTCCCCGTGCATCACCGACCTACCGCGTGGCGATTACTTCTGGTGTGTACGCTAAGCTCATCAACTTTCGATTGTAACCGCTCGCCTGTGTCGCAGCGCGCATGTTGTTGACCCTCTTCTTGCACCATTCGTGGGTGCAGGGCTACATGCCATTGAAGCAGGACCGCCGCGAGCCGATGCTCCAGCGAAAGCGCCAGGAGTATGCGAACTTGCTGCAGCAGTACTACTACATCCCCGACACCGACCGCGGCGCGAAAGAGCAGACGACGCTCCGACAGATCCTCGTTGACATCCCGCGCACAAACGCTGACGTGAAGCTGTTCAAAGAGGAGCGCATCCACCAGGTAGTGCGAATGAGCGCTGCTTGTGTGTAGGCGAAGGCGGAGGTGTCCGGATGACTAAGACGAAGAACTGCGTGTGCTCGCTATCGCAGTTGATGGAGCGCGTGCTGTATACATGGGCGATCCGGCATCCCGCGAGCGGCTATGTGCAAGGCATCAACGACCTGTTGACTCCGTTTCTGGTGGTGTTCCTCTCTGCCTATGTCGGTACGTAGAAGTGAGCGTGAGAAGTTTTCAGTCTGAGTCCTAGCGTCTCAGAAAAAGTATGCGATTGAGCTGACCCCTTCTTCCGTGGTCTTGGGGGCGAATCAGATGAGCCGCAGACCTGCGACCTGTCCGTGGTCTCCGAGGAAGCGCTCCAGACAGTGGAAGCGGACAGCTACTGGTGCTTGACGAAGCTGCTGGACGGGATCCAGGATCACTACACATTCGCGCAGCCGGGCCTCCAGCGCATGGTGCAGCGCATGGAGGAGCTGGTGCACCGGTGCGACAGCGACCTTTACAAGCACATTGTCGAGCGCGAGGGCGTGCAGTTCGTGCAATTCGCGTTCCGGTGGATGAACTGTCTGCTCATGCGCGAGGTGCCGCTGGACGCGATCGTGCGGCTTTGGGACACATACTTGTGCGAAGACAGCGGTTTCGAGAGCTTCCACGTGTACGTGAGCGCCGCGATCCTCATGACATTCGGCGAGAAGCTCAAGACGCTCGAGTTCCAGGACCTCGTGCTCTTCCTGCAGCACCTGCCAACGAAGGACTGGGCGGAGGACGAGATCGACCCGCTGCTCTCTCGCGCGTTCATCCTCCAAACGTATTTTGCAGACTCGCCGAGTCACCTCACGTGAGTTAGTAGTTAGAGACCGCCCACTGCCGCCGCGTCGTCCGAGTACGTCGCCCTGTGCGCTGCTTGCTTGTCGCTTGCAGCGCGATAGCAGCAGCATGAGCTCCTCAAGTCCGATGAATGAATGAATACACAGCGTGGTGCATTCTGCTTCTTGCACACGGGCCAACGATTGATTGGGTGGTTCGCACTAATAGTTGCACACGTGCACACGACCATGATCGCCATCGTCTTCTGCACGACAACGACGACAAAGTCTACAGCGCGGCTGCCAGATGCACCAACCATCGAAGAGAGGCATCCCACGATATGTACAAACATGTGCGTGGCTAATGAGATCAGCCTTCTGGTCAAGAGCTTGTGCGATCTCTCCAGTATCGTTGACGTTGTTGCTTAAGCGATCAAAGTGGTGAAGCTCATCATGTGCTGCCATCGCGTTCAGCACGTCGTTGATGAGTTTGGAAGAAGATTAGAGTGAAGAAATGCTCCAACCTTCCCTGACAAGACGCTATGGTAAACTCAGAGCTTTTGTGTCTGGTTGGAGGGAGACAAGGTAGGTAGGTACTGGAGCGAGCTCTGTTCTCGTCACTTCTTCATTCACCTTCGCCTTTGGCAGTCGACGCGAGCCAGCAAGACGCCATCCAGCAATAGCACCCCCATGAGCGACACGCTCTTACTTATTCTGCGCTGCCTCACTGCGTGTTCGTCCACGATCATGATCCTGAACCCCTCGTGCGCTATCTGATACATTCACAGGACCCACGACATAGGCTTCACGTCCAATATCTCGCTCACGCCAAAGGACGAACACGTGCCAAGCAGGTTTCAGCTGGAGAGGCCGATGTATGAGACCACACACTTGCCTCTCGCGTGGCTGCGTGCGTAGAGGAGAGGCACATTGTGCGGACTGTGCTACACACAAGTATGCTGCTGAGCATACAGCCCAACAGCAAGCTACCGGTCTCTCAAAGTGTTTGCTCGCCAGCCTGTGCGAGCAATACATGTATCTAAACATCCAGAACCGCGTGGTATATCCAAAAAGACTGACAGATATCTATATATTTAAGCAGATATATCCAGAGAACGAAAAGAAAATGAGAGAAAAGATAACGGAAAAAAGCCAGGAGAAAACCTAGTAGAAAAATGAAGCAAGCAGGACAGACAAGAGAAGGAAGAAGGAGACAACGAAGCGGACGATGAGGCGGCCGCAGATCCATCGCCAACTTCAGTCATTCTTGATTCTACCAGCTTTCACACAAGTCTCCTTCCTCTCCATCGCTTCCACCGACTCATAACCATACTGCATTTGCGGGCCACAGTCGCTTGCTCCGAGGGGTTGATGCTAGTCATGCAAAATTGTACTAATAGGCGACCACCATCCATGCCATGTCGTGTATTTGATGTTTGCTTCGCACGGAAGCTCTTGGGGAAAGCACACCCACCCACGCAGTTCGATGTCCCCATTGCCGCTGCTATCTCGCAACCGAACCTCTTTCGCAAGTCGTGGTGTGGTTTGCCAAACCGCCGGTGATGGTTTTTCACCGCCTATCCTTCCTCGAAACCTGTCGCCAATCTCGTTCGATGCTTCGCACACCTCGCCTTTGTACTCCACACACCACACATGGGTTTCCCTGCGAACAGGACTGCTCTGGTTCCTCACATTGGGGGAAGGAACAGTAAACCTCTGTAGAACGAATGCATCCTCATTTGTGAGTGATGGTGCAGCAGGTTGTTCTTCATGTGACGCGCCACCACTCGCTGTTGTTTCAACCCACGGTAGGGATGCTCGAGGGCGCATGTGGTCAGCACGGCCAGCGCTGACGAGGCGTCGAAGGTACGAGAGCGCTCGTTGGTCCTCTTGGGTTTTGCTCCTCCTTCGTCGATCTTGCTCCTTCGTCGATCTTGGTCATTCTGCGATCGGCGCGCCAGCTCTCAGGTTCCGACGAACGAACCACTGAACCACCCAACCAACTAATCAACCAACCAACCAACCAACCACCGATTCCAAGCTCAAGATCGACGACCCCGAGAAGAAGAACAGGATGCTCAACCTCGTCTTCCTCCTCGACATCACCGGCTCGATGGAGTCCGAGCTTCGTGGCGTGAAGGAGACCGTGCGCGCGCTCGTGCAGAACGTCTCGGACGACGCGGCGCGCAACGTCATGGTCACGATCATCACGTTCACGGAGAACGCCGGCGGCTGCTACATCACGAACCACAGCTTCGAGTCGGGCGTCGGGGCAAGCGCGTTCGTGTCCGGGATCCGTCTCTGCAAGCCGCCCGGTCTTGTCGGAGTGAACGCGAACGGCGGCGACGGCGACGAGAACCACAAGGCGGCGCTCGCAGAGCTCCTGCGCTTGGACAACTCGATGCCGACGATCGCGTTCCTGATCTCCGATGCCGGACCGCACCTTGTGGCGGACCGCCCGACTCCGGAAGCCACCGCCGAGGTCGACTTTCTCAAGCGCACGCACAGCATTGTGAACACCGATATGTTCCACATCCTCGCACTCGTACAGGCACACTTCGACGGGAACCTCATCCTTAACATCATCAAGTACACGAAGAACAGCGACCACCGCCTCTTCGGCGCGATCGCCAAGCAGTTCGGCGGCGTGCTCATCACGCCTATCCAGCGCGAGGCAGCGAAGCTCGCGGCGGGACTCATGATAATCCTCACAAAGATGTTCGAGAGCTTCTCGGGCGACAGCACGGCACTCGACACCACCCCGGATGAGTCTGCGCTTCAGGCGTTTGAGTTCTACGACGTGCGAGACTTCGTGCAGCCCGCATCCGAGTCCGAAGTCAAGAACAACTACCTTCCAACCGTCGGGTCCACGAAGAGTGCACTCTTCGAGCTCATCCAGCGAGCGACTGTGATCGTCGGCAGTAAGTTCTCGAAGCGCGCGATCGAAGCCGTGGCTCTCAGGGAGCAGGTGGAGTTACTGCTCGTGATCGCCAAGTGCCTCACGAAGACCATGCCTTACAACACGGCACTCGACCGCGCGACCGGACTGACCGAAAAGATCCGTGAGCTCTTGCCGGAAGAGAACCAGGGTCATTTCAAGATCCAGATTCACGACCTCCCGCAGTTGCTGAGCCAGGACCTTGCGTCGACAGCTGAGACGGAGGCTGCAGTGAGCGCGATCACACTCATGGGACCCGAAGAGACTGCTATGACCTCACTCGGAGGAAAAGGCGACGAGGAGGAGAAGACAGCGTTCGATCCGACGATGCTCATCCAGACGGCGGGCAGTCTCTTCCTTGGTCACCTTGCGGTGCTCGAGCTGCCGGAGAAGAACGGCATGGTGGACTTTATGGACTCGTGGTCCGCGGTGATCAACAAGGTCTCGAACGATGTCATGAGCGCCTCAGACTTCCTCGCAATGATCGGCAGCGATGAGGCCACCGCTGGACTCAGCATCCGCGCGAACGAGTACAACTACGCACAAATGTTCGCGGATCCGAACGACAAGGTCGGCACCGCGTTGCTTCAGGTGGCTTCGGGAACGCAGGTGCTCGACATCATCACAGCACTGCTGGCTGGCGCACCGGCAGGTCAGTTCAGCCCAAACATGTTTCGCGGCACGATCGCAGCGACGCTCATGGCGCTGCTGTCGCAGCATGATCCGTTGCTCAGCGAGTTCCAGTGGGAGATTGTGCGCAAGCTTATGCACTCGATCCGGCTGCTAATGGGACCGAAGCCCACCAAGATGGAGGTCGACCCGGAATCTCCGCTGCCGAAGCTGCTCTTCCGTCTCCTTCGTCTCGAACGTCACGCAATTGGTGCGGGCGATCACAAGCACGCGGTAGTGCGCTCGTTCTTGCAGGAGATGCTTGCTGCTCGCATCCAAAAGCTGTTCAAGTACAACCCCGACCGGTTCCTCACTCTTGTCGAGCACGTGGTCGGCTACGACGCGCACGTGAGCATGGTCGAGAACGTGGCAGAGCCGCACGCACTGGACGCAGAGGCGTGGTACTTTGACGCACGCCAAGCAGCCACACGCGCTGCCGCGAGCAAGCTGTGCGCTGTGTTCCGTATCTGCGCCGAGAACGTACTGCAGACCGTGTACTCGGATGAGAACTTGAAGGGCAGTGCAGTGCCTTCACTCGATGAGGTTTGGCCGACATTTGCCGCGGATCTGCCCAAGTATCTGTTGGTGCACAAGCGAACAGCACGCTACTCTGTGAAGGCTCCGACGAAGGCATCGAAAGCGAACGCGTCGATCGCCTGGGAGTCGAATGCAAAGCTCGAGAAGCCTCTCAAGGACATCATGTTCGCTGACCTGGCGATGAAGCTGCTTCGCAAGAAGTACGACGCCTTCCTTCACGACCTTCGTGCACGTCGCGGAGATGCTGCTGCCGAGCATCGCTGGTACCTCGCGGTGCAAATGATGAAGGCGCCAATGGATGAGTTCGTGCAGAAGTTGTCGGCGTACCAAACATCTTCGTGTCGCGAGCACCGTTTGCTCCTGCGCGCATTCAAACTCGTGGGCGTGAACGTTCTGGATGCTAGTGAGTACGCAGCAAAGCTCCAGATCGTGATCACCGGTCGCGTGATCACATCGAAGTCGGAGCAGATCGTGTTCAACCGCGGGAACCTGCACCCGCATCCGGACCGCTTTGTGCCCATGTCAGAGGGTTTCAAGGCGAAGCTTCGCTCACTGCAGCAGAAGCGTGGGTGGTCCTTGGCGCACACGTACCGTCCAAGCTACATTCCGAACCACAGCGGATTCTCGAACAGCAATCCGTCGCTCTGGGCTCGGCGGCGCTCGGTGGCGGCACAGACGTTCTGGGAAGCCTAGGACAGGGAGATGGCGACGATCGCTGCAAGTTTCATGTTTCGTTTCCTGTTGTACACATTGAATGGTAACACTATGTATGCCTCGGCTACTTCATGGCTTGAACTACTTCCTACAAATGTCTTGACTTTGGTCGTGACCACAACGCACCTCACATGACACGAGGATGCATGACATGACGTGAGCGCCATCAGGCTTGTTGACGTCCATCACGTTGCTATCGCCAATGCCGGCGTCGATACGATGCAAGAGACTTCGGATACCGATGTCGAGACTTGTAGGTGCTGAGATCAAGAAGTTCTTGCACTCAATGTCGAGACGCTGAACCAATCGAGTTGGCCAGGTGCACAAACTATCGTCGACCATCGACACCAAACTTCGTGCTCTAACACACACACACACGCAGGCAATGTGGTTTGTTTGCTCTGGAGACGATGCAAGCCTCACGTTGGGCAGCACAATCGGGCTGCTTGTCCTGGCGGTAGATCTTCGTGAGGTTCTCGTGATGCGCTCGAAAATCGTCCGTCCATTTATGACTTCTTGGTGACCCTTTGGGTCGGCTATTCGCCAACAAGAACGCGCTTCACGCTAACAATCATCCTAGTCATGGCGGGCAACAGCGCGGTTGCCCCGCAGAGCACGCATCCACGCCGCTCGAAGCAGCAGGCTGTGTCGTCCATTCGTCAGTTCCTGCGTTTGCTCCACCGCGCTGGGATTCTTGCAGCTGCGATCGCCTACTTCATCATCACCATGCAGGCGACAGCATCGATGCTGAAGCTGCTTCATGACACGGAGCTCCCAACCACCATCGGCCCGTACGACGTGCAGCATCTCATGGGATCGTATCTCGGCAAGACGACGATCCGCGAGAGCCCGCTCGTAGCAGTAGGGCTCGAGAACGTCACCACGCCTCGGAACGGCACGATGTATCTCGAAGCCACCGGTCCGACATTTTCGCCATGTGCGGGCATGTCGCCGTTGGTTCGCGATATTTACGCGGACCCGTTCATGCGCACCCTGTACGCTGCAGTGGTACGCGGCGCCAGGTACAACCTCACATTCCTCGCAGAAACAGAAATCGAACTAATCGCACCAGTTGTCGACTGTTACTCCACGGCCGTTCTCATGGGATACCAGACAGTCGGCAAGTTCAACTTCTTGGTGCGCAAGACGCGCGACCCCGATATCGTGTACTTGGCCACGTTGCTGCTCGCGAACCAGGAGTATCGTATCGAAGCCCAGAGTGAGCGTGGCTCAGCCGCGATGGGCTCGCTTTCACTCATCCACGACATGCGCGCTACGAGTGTCACACAGTACTACTTGATGTCACTCGGCTTCCCGTACGTCGACTTTAACTTCCGCGTCTACAAGCTCATCAAGGTCACGAAAGAGAACTGGTGGTACCTAGAAAGCATACCCAATATCGCCAGGTCAGAGATTCCGAAGAACATAACGACCGCGTTTCGGACGGGGTTCTTCATGAAGTCAGCAACCGAGCAACTCAATGTGCAAAACTTGGTCAAGGTCATCTCGACGACACCGATTGACGAGATCACGCGCTGGGCAAGCGCCTCGAAAGCGGTGCTGAATGATTCCTGGGGTTGGGTACACTGCATTCAATTGGTTCTGGGTCTAGACCTCTTGATGAGCCTCACCGTGCTGCTTCTTGTCATGTTTCGAAATCTGCAAGCTCGAAAAGTGTGGATCGGCGATGCGTTTGTGTCTATTTCGACAAAGGTCTTGTTCCAAGGAGCAGTCGTGCTCTTCTCGTGGTATCTGAACGGCTTCTGGGCACTCTTCGAGTTTTGTCTGCACGATTCGTACCGACTACTCAAGCTCGAGGTGACGATCTATCCCGAGATCATGCGCGCAGATCTGCTCTGCATCTACCTCAGTCTCTGCGGCATCCTTGGAATGCTCTTCCGAGAGCGCGTGGATCCACTGGTGGCGATGATCTCATTTGGCATCGGGTACGAGCTACGTGAGCGCATGATCTACATGTTTCCCAACGACCTGGACGCAGTCGCTCGCTATGCCTACGAAACCTTCGTCGCTGGAATGCCACCGTACCAGCCTGGACAAGAAAAGATCTCACCCATGCTCTTCTGGAATGTTCACCTTATCAACAACATGAACTCCTCGTTCCCATTCAAGCAACTACTCCCGATCCTCTTCATGTTGGTGTTTGTCGTCGCGTACATCATCTACTGCAAGGTGTACCGGTTTTTCTACCCGGAGAAGGTCCACATCGTGCGCAACACTACGGGAACAGCGACATCCGGCGGCGAGGAGATGTCGCTCTTGCAGAAGCGCGTACTGACGCTGTTCGAGATCGCGACCGGCGCCGAGCTCGAGTCCAGGTTCGGCCTCATGTCGTCGTACGAGAACTACCTCTTCATCAAGGGCCTGAAGTTCGCGTCCGCCGATGGAATCTACAGCAACGGCTTCGTGATCGCGAACGGCAAGTACGTCTTGCAGACGAGCGACTACTGGTCGATCGTGCTCATCACAGTGCTGCGCTGGCAGTTCACACGCGTTTACGTGTACGAGATCGCGGGGAGCACGGTGCAGCAGACTGCGAAGCTCGTCTACCCGAGCACGTTCACGCTCACCGACCTCCTGAACCTCAACATCAGCGTGCTCTCATGATGTGCGTGCGCACTCGATGAATAGAGGAGGGGAGGGATAAGTAGCAGTAGCTAGAAACAGAGAACTGCGCATCTCTAGGTCGCCATCCTGCCAAAGCAACAACAACAAAGCGCTGGTGTTCCCGCCATCTTGCTATCAAAACACAAAGCTAGAACGGAACGTTGGCTTTCTCGCGGAAGTGCAAGAGATCCCGACTTCCTTATGCAAGTGCCACATCATATGAACACGATGATGAGTTGTTCTCCACCTCATGTGTTCGTGTTGCGCTCGAGATCAGGGTCCGCGGCGCGGTCCCTCCCGCTTCGTCACCACGCTCGGTCGCGAGTTGTCAGGTACGCTTTGTTGCAACCCTGCGCGGGATGTAGATAAGGGGAGGGGGAGGAGCTGGATACCCGCGTGGACGAGGACAGAAAGCTAGGAAGAGAGTACACATACATAAAATATAAGATGCGCGGTGGCTTCGCCGATTTGATATGCTTGGAGTTGTGATCAGATAATGATACCTTAATACAGTACGTACCAAGAAGATAGGGACAGGACCAGAAAAATCGGGAATGTACTTGGTGGGTTTTTCACAACGCGTTTGCAAGCGAGCTTTCCTTTCGATGGGACAGAGCACATTGCGTTCTCTTCAGTGGTATCATTTGAGCTTGACACAAGCCAGTGGTCGCTCCTGACAGTCATTGAGGCGTCAGTGATGCTGCTAGTCGGACGGAACAAGACTTTGAAGGCGATATCATCCCAGGCAGTTGTAGTAAGGCGAGATTCCCCTCGCACCCCAAGCGCGTGCACCACCTGATCTCGGCAAGCTCTGAGTGGAACTTCTGGATCCGCTTGGTCAGGACCTCACGTTGTGATCCCCACGCAGAATGTTCTTTGGAACCAGCTTAACACAACAAACCCTCGGAGAGATGGTCCAGAACACACTCAAGCTCTTCTTCTTCTTCACTATCCCGG
>JAASFW010000213.1:0-29510 GCA_023334005.1 Globisporangium orthogonon | reverse complement strand
CTTGCCACAGAGGTCAGCAAGGCCCTTGGGCGAGCCGTACACGTCGCAGTTCGTCTCGGGCTTGATCGACACGTAGAAGTCGCCGTCCTCCGCCACCTGCGAGAAGCCGCCGCCGATCTGCGGGTCGTACACACTCCAGTCCTCCGCTGTGAGCGTGAACTCGACCGTCGTCGAGATGCCCGGCTCGAGCGAAATCTTCTTAAACTTCTTCAGCTGCTTCACCTCCGGCACCGAGATCGAGCGGTACGGCTGCGTCACGAAGAGCATCACGGTTTCTTTGCCCGCCATCTTGCCCGAGTTCGTCACCTTCACCGACACTGTGAACGAGTCCGACTTGCCCGTCACCGTTGTCTTGCTCAGCGCCATGTTCGAGTACGAGAACGTCGTGTAGCTCAACCCCGCGCCGAAGTCCCACTCCATCTTGCAGTAGCCGTTCGCACACTGCGTGCTCACGCGGTGGTTGTACGGGATCATGATGTTCGCCGCGTCCTTCGGGTACGTGAGCGGCAGGCGGCCGCTCGGGTTCACCTTGCCGTAGATGATCTCGGCGAGCGCCTGGCCGCCGAGCTCACACGGCAGCATCGCGTTGATCACAGCGTGCACGCTGTTCGGCAGGCCGTTGAGCAGGCGTGGGCGGCCACCCACGAGGACTAGCACCACTTTTGTGCCCGTCGACGCCAGCTCGCGCACATACGCGCCCTGGCCGGCCGGCAGCGCCAGGTCGTCGATGTCGCCCGGCTTCTCCGTGTAGCTGCTCTCGCCGATCACAACCACCGTGTATGCCGCCTTGCTCGCGTAACTCTTGGCCGTCGCGAGGTCCGCCGCCGAATACGAGCCGTCTGCGCTCAGGCCGTTGAAGAATGACACGGACGCGTTGCCGGCGATCGTTTCCATGCCCTGCTTCACCGAGACGCCGTGCGGGAACATCTCGTTGCCCGAGTAGCCCTGCCAGCGCACACTCCAGCCGCCGCAAAGGTGGCCCACGTCGTGCGCCGAGTGGCCCGTGAGGAAGACCGACGCCGACGAATCCAGCGGCAGCACGCCGTCCTGGTTCTTCAGCAGCACGATCGACTCGCGCGCGAGCTGCAGCGCCGTCTCCTTGTCCTTGTCGTTGCCCACGAGCTCCACGTTCGCCGCGCCGGGCATCGGCTGGTCGTACAGCCCGAGCTTCACCTTCATCTTGACGATGCGGCGCGCCGAGTCCCTGAGGCGCGGCAGGTACTCCGGGTTCGTCTTGAGCATCGCCTTGGCGTGGTCGATAAACGTCGAGTCGGACGGCACCATGCTCATGTCGAGCGACGTCTGCGTGAGCGCCATACGCACGGCCTCTGGCTTGCTCTTGGCCACACGGTGCCAGTCCTGGAGGTTGTTGATCTCAGCCCAGTCCGTGACCACGACGCCCTGGAAGCCCATGTCGTTGCGGATGAGGTCACGAAGGATCTTGGGCGACGCCACCACCGGCACGCCGTTGATTGACACGTAATTCTCCATAGACGACATCACGCCCGCCTTCGTCGCCGCGATGAACGGCGGTGTGAAGTAGTTGAGCAGGTCGAAGTCCGAGAGCGTGACACCGTCGCGGTCGTGACCTGTCGGCGTCTTGGAGTACCCCACGAAGTGCTTCATACACGCCGCTGTAGCGTTGTTGCTCTGCAGCCCGCGCACGATCGCGTCGCCCATGACCGATACCGTGTACGGGTCCTCGCCGAATGTCTCGAAGGTGCGCGACCAGAGTGGGTTCTGCGAGACCTCGAGGATCGGGCCAAAGACCCACGGCATGCCCGCCGCCTCGGTGTCGCGGCCCGTCACGCGACCCATCTCGTACACGAGCTCCGGATTGAAGCTCGCCGCGCCGTTGATCTGCTGCCCGAAGAGCACCGCGTTCGACACGTACACGGCGCCGTGCACCGAGTCGACACCGTACACAATCGGGTGCCCGCCGTTCTCGGCCATGCTGATCTCCTGGATGCGCGAGATGATCGCGCGCCACTCGGTCGCCGTCCAGCCGTACTTGCCGTTCTTCGGACCGCCCGCGAACGGAGAGTTGAGGTACGAGCCGATGCGCAGCTTGGCGTACGCGCGCACCTTGTCCTCGTCGAGCGTGAGGTCGCTCTTGAGCAGGTTGTCGATGTTGATCTGCGTCATCTGGCCGACGATGTCGTCCACTGTAAAGCTCGCCATGATGCCATCGACTCGCGAATCCCAGGCGTCGCCTGCAACAGAGCGTGTCGCGAGCGCGGCGCAGCAAGCAACAGCTGCGAACCACTTGGAGAGCATTTCTTGCGTTGTTAGTCTGTCGGTCGGGTCTTTAAGCGCAGAGCTGGCCGGGGGTCTTCGACGTCGAAGGCAAGTTGGAAAATGATCTTGAAATGCCGAGCGTGTGCTCCATGTACCATTCGCGTGCACTTGGAGCAGACTTTTGCTGGTCAGTTGAAGCGCTCTGTCCCTGGTGTATGTGATTGATTGACTGCTGGTTGGTGACACGCCGCCGCTCTCGCGCAGACCTTGATCAGAGACTTGCTCGTGCTAGAGCGTGCGAGAGGAGTGACTGCAGCTAGTTGACCTCGACTGTCCACCTGTCACCGAGCAGCGACAGGTCATCAGACCTCTAGTGGTTTTTACTGTACCTCCCGAAGTTTCGGAAGTGCACAATGTAGCGAAGTTCTCAAGAGAAACTCACTCCAGTTCTGCAAGCGAACTCCCCGCGCTGCTCGAATTCTTTGACCTACGTGGTCGGATCCTGTCAGTCGATCGCGTTGCGGCAGTCCATTTCTTTTCAGCCGTGCGCGCCAGCAACGAGTTGCAGGGCACAAGCGCCGAGCACACCACCACCACTAACTTGATTCCTGCCTGCCGGTGCCGCCAGCGCCCGCGCTGTAACACCGCTCGTGGGCCTGATGAATCAAGTTTGGCTGTCGCGTTGTGCCACGAGTTGAAGCTGCGCTTGCATCTGAGAACACCAGCATCGGCGCGATGATTCTGAATGCAGTGGTCGACCAGTCAAGGACTGCGCATCGTCTTAGTAAAAGGACGCAGAGCGAGCGGGAAGTGATATGACAGGGAAGCAACCAGACCGGTGCTTGGACTGCGAAGCTGCCACTTCGCACGTCCGAGTGAGAGTGCGTACTATCTGCTCTGCTCGACGAAAAGGCAAGCTGCGGTTGTCTAAACAAAGCAAGCAAGGATGAGGAGCTGATGCCTACACATGTGCGTCAGCGGAAGGGAACCGAGCGCGCTTCAGCTACGCACAGGACCCACTGCAACCGGGTCGCCAAACCGGCGACCGAGGCGCGGCCTTTGTGAAACACTAACCAGCACACGCTCGCCAACTCGCTCACCCATTCGCGAGCAAGGTCCTGAAGGTGAGGGCTCTTCAACTTCAACTACGTAATCGCGCGAGTGCGTGTGGAAGCCGCCGAGATGAAGAGAGACTGGTCTACGCTGACTCGCGACGTTGAGAAAACTGAAGCGCTGGTCGGTGGTGGCTGAGGTTCGGAGATCTGCAGTGCTGGTGTCGATGTCAGCGGTCGCTGCTACTCAAAGATCACTGACAGTAACGTGAACTGATGTCCACAGCAATTAGCGCTGGGTGCTGCATGAAGGAACTGGAGGCAATTTTCGGTCTTCAAAGCTCCACGCACAGACTACTAACACCAGTTCAAAGCGAACTGCAGCAGCGGCAACATTGACTACAGTACCTTGGCGACGAGAGAAGATCGACGACCGCGCCCAGTGCATGGTTGAAGCTGCAGTGGCCAGGTGCCACTCTTGATCGCTCGCCCGCCGCGACCACCACACCAACCCTTCTGGTCGAATCGGTATCAATGCTTGAGTTGAAGATGCAAGGTGCTGCAGTTCGCGAGGATGGGCGGGCCGAGCGCAAGGCGATCAGCAATGAGAAGGGATTTGCTGTCGTCACGTTCGAGAGAGACTGGTTGCATGCCTTTTCTTACGTCGAAGACGACGGAGCCGTGCTGCAGAAACAAACACGCGACGCAACTTCTTGCTTTGAAGCTCCATGCAGTATCAAGTTGCGCGTCCCACATCGCATCGGACAACATACAGCAGCAGCTACGAGGTAAGACGCCTCAGCGAGCTGCATGCAGCAACCGTTGATACCCGAGCTGCTCGCTGTTTCGTCAGGCTGCAGGTCACACCTCGTAGGTGTGGTTGCCAAGTGAGTATCCATCTGAATGGCGCTGTTTCGGTTCACTGGTCATCCGATGTGCATGGACCTAAGGCGGCTAAAGTGGAGCTCTGTCCACCCATGTGGCATGGATCCACATGTGCTCGACTTCTCTCCCGTACCGAAATGCCTTGATGTCTTCGCCTTGGCGCATTGAGCGCTCGGAAATAACGAGCAGTCGTTGCGCGTTCAGGAGTCCACAGAGCACCACAACTACCGCCTGTTGCTCCTGCTCCCGCTATTGCTCTTGCTCCTGGTGCTGCTGACGACGGCAGTGCCTTGTCAAGCTCCGCAAAACTCCTCGCTCGATGCGAGCGTCATCAAGCGCTATGCACGGCCGAAACGGCGGCAGTGGCTGGTGCGCCAACTTCGAGCGCCTCGAGCACAACGTCAAGTTCGTGTTCATCTTCACGCTCGCGTTCTGGTCCGCGAGCAGCATCATCTCGCAGCAAGTGCTTGCGGGCTACATCTTCGTGCTTACGGGCTCGAACACACCAGTGGGGCTCGTCAAAGCCATTCAGGGACTCGCACAGTTTCTCTTCGCGCTTCCTGCCGGGTTCGCCGCCGACTTCCTGCGCCGCGACCGCATCCTCGCATGCGCCGGCGCGATCGGTATCATCACGGCGCTGCTCACGGGGTTCTCGTTCCAAGTCGGCTCGCTGACTCTCATCTACTTGTCGTTCGCGCTCTGGGGCGTCTTCGCGGCGTTCCAGAGTCCCGCAATGGAGGCACTCTTCGCAGACTCGGTGCCGCTTGGCCATCGCTCGTTCCCGTTCACGCTCAAGCACGTGGTGCTCAACGTCGCGCTCGTGCTCGGCCCGATCTGCGCGATCCTGCTCTTCTGGCACTTTGGTGACACGTGGGAGCTGCCTGCGCTGCGACCGGTCATGCTCTTTGGGACCTTCCTCGCAGCGATGTCCATGGCTGCGCTCTTCCAGTTTAACGACGACATGGCGTACGAGAATCAGCAGCATGTACTCGCGATCGAGCGCGAGCTCAACTCAATTGGGCGTAACTTCAGCGCCGAGATCAGCACGTACGCCACTGAAGATTTCGAGAGTGATGCAAATGGCGGCGCGAGTACGACCCTCGACGGCAGTGGCGAGCCTGTCCCTTCCTTGGCATTCTCGCCTATCAACTCGCGCACCCCGAGCGAGTTCTCGATGCTCCTGCGATCTCCGAGCGGCGTCATCAACGGCCCCGCGGCGATGTATATGACGAACCACTCGTCACCGGGAGCGGACCAGCTTCTTAGTGAAGACCTTGTGTTCAACGAAGCCATGCAGTTTGCGAAGCCGGAGCCGACATGCTGCGGTCTCCACTCGTCACATGTACCGGCAATTCTGTTCCTCTCGGATTTCGTCGTCAGCACTGGCGCCGGGATGACCACCCAGTTTCTCCCTCTCTTTCTCTTCCAAGAGTTCGGGATGACTCCGATCCAAGTCGCCGAGCTCTTCGCGGTGCTTCCGATCTGCGTCGCGGTAAGCGCGCTGGCGACACAGTTCGTCTCGAGGCGTTACGGTCGGATGCCTGTGATCGTGTTCACACGTCTCGCTGGCACTGCGTGTCTACTCGCGATGGCGCTGTCGACGTCTCTCGAGGCGCAATGTGCGCTCTTCCTGACTCGCGGTGCAATGATGCGGTGTTCGGAGCCGCTGCGGCGATCGCTGCTGATGGACTTTGTCCCCAAGAAGCGGCGCGCGCGCTGGAACTCGCTTGAGGGTCTCACGCGGTTCTCGTGGGCCGGCAGCGCCGTGCTCGGCGGGTTCCTCATTGAGGCGCGCGGGTATCGCTTCTGCTTCTTGATCACGTGTGGGGTCTACTTTGCAGGTGTGCTGCTTGAAACCGTGCTGATCCCGATCACCAAGTTCGCAGTCGAGAGCGACGCATACCCGGACAATTCGAACGTGCCAGTTCGGACAGGCAGCAAGATATGACTGAGCGATTGTCAGCGTTAGCAGCGCTGTGGAGCAGGTCGGCGATGCTCGTCTTGTTGAGCAGGAGAGAATCTCTCGAACATGTACTTGGAAGTCTCTGCTGGCCAACTTCAACTTCAGCTTCCTGAAACTAGGTCGGAAGCTGCTGGTGCCAGGATCACGACAGCAGCGCTGCAAGAGAACAGTTGCCGAATATCGAGGGCGGTAGGGAGACGGCGGACCGTAGGCCCTTACCGCGAACGCGATTGAAGGATTACAGTGTTGGTTGAGGTGCTGGAAGTGTAGCCATGTTGCTCATGTGACGAAGATCCCAACGCAATACTCCAAAATCGCATAGTGCTAAAATCCAGGATCTTGGAAAGATTTGCCCTCCTCGCCTTCTCACTCTCGAAGAAGCCGCAAGTGCCAAGCAGCAGCAGCAGGTGGAGCAGTAGCAGGAGCAGCCGCCACCACCTCCCTCCAAGCAGCCCAAGCAGTCCGAGCAGCCCGAGCAGCAGCATGGCACACCGCAAGAAAGTGCTCCTGAAGCTCATCATTCTGGGCGACAGCGGGTGCGTCCGCTCGCAGCGCTCCTGCGTCTGCCCTCCTTCCTTCCTAACGCACCACCAACGCGCTTCTGCGCCTGCGCTGCCGCCCCCAGCGTTGGGAAGACGTCGCTCATGAACCAGTACGTGAACCAGAAGTTCTCGAGCCAGTACAAGGCCACGATCGGCGCCGACTTCCTCACGAAGGAGATCATGATCGACGACAAGCTCGTCACCATGCAGGTAGCGTCGTGCGACCTACTCGACTGTACGTGCTTGGTCTCTCTCTTTCTCATACACAGTGCATGCGCAGATCTGGGACACGGCGGGCCAGGAGCGCTTTCAGAGCCTCGGCGTCGCTTTCTACCGCGGCGCCGACGCCTGCGTGCTCGTGTACGATATCACGAACCCCAAGGTACGAGGAAGCGAGGGCGGAAGTACCGTCGAACTACCGATATTAACTCACGAATGATCGGGGGCAGTCATTCGAGAAACTCGACAGCTGGCGCGACGAGTTCCTGGCGCAGGCAGGGCCACGCGATCCGGACGCGTTCCCGTTCATCGTGCTGGGCAACAAGGTGGACAAGGACGCGGACCGGCGCGTGCCGAAGCAGAAGGCACAGCACTGGTGCCAGGCGAAGAACCCGCAGCAGGTGGAGAAATGCTAGGAAAGAGGGAGCAAGAACGGCATACAGTAAGCTGATCGTAAAGCTGTGTGTGTGTGTGTGTGTGTTGCACGCAGCCGATGCCGCACTTTGAGACGAGTGCGAAGGAGGCGACGAGCGTGGAGGAGGCGTTCCTGACGATTGCGCGCACGGCGCTGCAAAAGGGCCAGGAGGACGACATCTACGTGCCGGAGACGATCGACCTGAGCGGTGCCACTGCCAAGAGCTCGAGCTCCAGCTGCTGCTAATCATTCTCCTCTGCTTCTCTTGAGAGCAGCGGATGTTGTGGTGGTGCCACGAGAGACAATATGAGCGAACGAGAGAGCGAGGGCGGCGGCTGGGAGAAGAGCGAGTGGTAACCGGAGCAATCAATGCATGAAGGATACGAGTTCGTTTAGGTTGCGGGCGGCGCAGTGTCGACGGCAGGCTTCGTCGGCGCCAGGAGCGACGCGCGCTTCACCGCCGCCTTGGCCTTCTGCGCCTCCTTCGCCATCTTGGGCACCAGGCCCTGCAGCGCGGCCGCCAGCGACTCCCGCTTCACCACCGCAGCACTTTTGCTTGTCGCTTTCTTGCGCGGAGACGATGCCGCCGACAGCAGCCTCGCGCTCAGCGATTGATGCTTGGCGCGCTCCGTCTCTGCTGCGAGCGAGATCTGGCGCCGCATCTCCACGCGGCTGCGCATGGTACGCGCACGCCAGGCGCAGAAGAGCGTGATCTGCGCCGCGAGTTCAGTGGCCTGATCGATGTCGTGGCGGGGCACGTCTCGCGGCGCGCCGTACTTGTAGCGGCTCCACTCCTTCGGGTCCACGGGCTCGCCCTCATCGGTCGCAATCATGTACTTGCGGAGCTGTGCCTTGCTCGTCTCGCGGACCTCGAGCTCTCTCGCGAGGAACTGGTTCTCGCGCGCGATCACGCTCGCGTCCTTCTCGCGGGTGCGATTGAGAAATTGTTGCAGCGCTACGCGGCGCATTACGATGACGTACGAGCATGAGTTCGCTTGCTAGTATCGTGCTCGTGGAGTGAGTAGTCAACACCTTGTTGGTGGTTGATTGACGGTGGGCCTCGGCGCGTCGACGGCGGCGGAGCGGCGCCAGGAGGCAGAGCCGAGATCACTTCCTCCTTCTTCTTCGCCGAGATGAACGCCTGACGCTCACGCTCGCGCAGCGCGTCCGCGCGGTCGCCGTGACAGTCGACGCAGAGGAACTCGAGCTCCGGGTCACCCACATCTCCGCACCCGGTTCGGCAAAGGACCCGACTCATGAGCGCTGAACGTTTCGCGCACTTCTCTGATACGTTGTTCTCTTAAGTGTGGATTCGTGCGAACGAACGGCGTCTAACGCCCTATCGGCGACGGTGTACATCGTCCCTATTGCTTATTGCGCGTGGAAGTAGAACGGGTGGAACGTCACGAGCCCTTTGCTCCATGCGACGCCCAGTAGCGCGCCTTTCTCGAAACTCGCCGCGAACGCGACGTCTCTCGGCACGCCGGCGTTCGGCGGGCCACGCAGGAGTCCGCTGCGCAGCACACACGATACACACAAAAAGAGCAAGCGCTGTCGTGAGCGATCTAAACGACGTCGTGCTGGTCGGCACTATTCGCCTTCTACTGCACGCACCTGCGCGTGAAGATAAGGAACGGCTCCCACGCGACGGAGAAGAGCGCGACCAGCGGCCCCGGGAGCTCTGCGCTCCCACCAACCACCGGCGCGGCGATCGTCGTGCGATACGTGACCGCGATGCGCGTGCCTGTTGGGTCCCAGGCGATGCGCTGGACCTTTCCACCCACGAGTCTGTCAAGTCCATTGAACCGCTGTGAGAACCATCGTCGGTATACTACACGATCAAGCACATGGCAGACACGTACTCGGAGACGCGCTGGTCGAAGGAGGAAACCTCTTTCTCCGGAAACTCGATCGCGGGCGAGCTGATCTGTCCGTCTGTTTGCAGGTACAACCAACTATCGTAAGCCAAGAAGTACTCCACAGTCCTTTATGCATCACGGACCTATCAGAGGTGGAGTGCCTGGAAACGAGTACGGATACAGCGTCGACTGGTTGCGGAGCGCAACGAGAAGGCACTTGCCGTTGCGAGACCAGCCACAGCTCTGCAGTAACCCATGCATCCAAGTTTCAGCTCCCATCCAGCATACTGATACAAATTGCAACCAATTGCGACCAACTCAGCGTACCCCAGTCGCGATCTCCCAGATCTCATTCTTCCACGTCAGCGTCTCCCACATCAAGGATACGTTGCGCCTGCCGAATCATGACGACGTAAATGATCAAGCTTACATATACGCAGGCCCAGTAACCACGCACATCGACCACGTACTCTGTCGACACGAATAAATACTCGCCTGTGGGAGACCAGTGCAGCCCCGCGACCTTGTGGGGACTCTGCAGCTCTGTTCGCCGGTTGAACACCGTGTCAAAGACGTAGATTGTGCGCGAGTTCTTCGCGAACGCTGCCAGCAGCCTGTCATCGTGTTTGAAAGGTTAGACAAGCAGCTTGCTTCCTCGGACTGCACTTCCTACACACTCACGTACCTGCCGTCAGCGCTCCAGCTCACTTGGTGAAAGGACGTCTTCGACGGGTGCGTCAGGATTTCCACCAGCACAGGAGCTGTTGGCGCCATAAGTCACAGTCACGCATACATTTAAGCGTCCCATCGCCAGACATCCCGTTGGCTACCACGCACCTTCCTTCGCGCTCTTGCAGTTGAGCTTCCATAGGAAGACTCCCCCGCTGTATCCAGTCAATGATCGCATCACCAGCCAGTCAATTTACACTAAATCCCGACACGAACAAGGCATTTCACCACGAACAACACGTCACCCACCGGCACGCGACCGCGAGGGTGCCGCCAGCGAATTTGGCCCACTCGACGCTCGTGATTTCCTCCTGCATCTCGTGTTCCAGCACGCGCGCGTCCCACGATGCAGTGCCCACGTCATAGAACGCGACGACGCCGTCGCGCTGCGCCACAGCGAGCAGCGAGAGCGTCGGGTGCCAGCTCATCGCTGCGATGCTCTCGTCGCGTCCGCTGCTGCTACTGCTGCTGGTGGCGCTCATGCGGCGGCCGAGTGCAGCGCCCATGCGGTCGTCCGCAGCGTCCGCCGCTGCGTCCGCGCTATCCCGCTCGGTGTCACTGTCGTCGGCGGCTGCGTCGCCCATCGCGCGCGCGAGCAGCTTCGTCGCGGTTGAACGCACGCTCTGCACCGCCGCACGCAGCACCTGCTGCTCGTCGTCGAGCAGGAATGTCCGCACAGTGGACGCCGCCTGCCGCGCGAGACGCACTGCGCCAGCGTCTACCGCGCGTGCATCGCTGTCCAGCTCCCGCGTGAGCGACGCTCGTCGCCCGAACGGAGGTCGCGGCTTGGCGCTCGCCACCCGCGCCGGCGGGAAGACCGCGCCGCCGCGGCGCGCGAACGCATCGCCCACGTGTGCCTCGTCGCGAGGCGACACGCTGAGCATCTCGCCGTCCATCTCACCGAGCGTCACGGCGTCCACGTTCGGCGCTGCCCACGTCATCCTCTTGCTCGCTCGCTCGTCGCCGTCAGATGTGTGGCGGGCGTGGGAAATTGGCGAATGAGGAGCCATTTGTCCGAGAATCCAAGGTAGCATCCCTCACGATAAAGAAACCATCACTCCTGGCGCCATGCAATTGGAGAGCTTCAGGTCACTCAACCAAGGGGAAACATGGAGCTGGCGCTCGTCGTCGACGACGTGCACGCTGCCAGCGCCTCGAGCGCCGCGCGTGTGGCGCCCGCGACTGCGTCGGCGCTCGGCGGCGGATGGGGCAGCTTCGCGCTCTTGCAGGCGCCATCTGCTCCGTCGCTGCCGCCTGCCGCCTTCCGTCTCGAGCTGGACGCCGCGGTCCCTTTCGGCGCTGTGCACGTCGACCACTGGCCCGGAGCAACCGCCACTACCAGCGTGACTGCCGTCTGCGTGATGCCGGCGCGAGTGCGCACCGTGCAATTCATAGAGCTCTCGCCAGCCGACGGCGCCACTGCACAGCCACGCCTCGCGCACGTGTTTCTCAAGCGGCTGCTGCGTCGGCGCGTGCTCGTCGGTATGTGCGGCGTCGTGGTACTCGCAAGCGACGGCATCGACTACGGCCGCTGGTGCTACTCGGCCTACTGCCGTCCGCGTGCATCCGGTGACGCAGGTGACGCAGACGACGGTGGCGCAGAGATCAGCGTCGTGGACGAGCAGACACTCGTCCTACTGCAGCCCTCAAGCCGGCCTGTCGCCCGCGAGCGCGCGCTGCTGCCCATTGGCGCGCACGGCGAGCGTTTCCGCGAGCTCGTCGCCATGGCGCTGGCGCCGCGGTCGCCAACGCTCAAAGCTGGCGGACACGCGCACTCAGTGCTGTTACACGGTGCAAGTGGCGCCGGGAAAACGACGCTCGCGCAGCTCGTGGCGCAGCAGCTCGGCGCACACCTGCTCACAGTCGACTGCAGTCTGCTGGCGGCGCGGCACGTGCAGCTCCCGGACCTTTTTTCCGCCGCGCTGCGCGTGCAGCCGACGGTGGTGGTGCTCGAGGACCTCGAGCTGCTCTTCCCGCCCGCGCTGGACGAGGCCAAGTACAAGCTTGTCGGGCGGCTGGTCGCCTGCGTCGAAGCGCTCAGTATGTGTAGTGCCTGTGTGCAAGCTGTTTGGGATTGCATCGTACGCATTTTCACAGACACGAGCTCATGCATACTGTGCCATGGCTGTAGACGACATGGACGCTGCGAGTGTCGCAGTGGTCGGCATCGTGACGACGCTGAGTGCGCTGCACAGCAAAGTGCGGCAGCTCTTCGCGGAAGAAGTTGCTCTTGAGGTAGTGATGGTAGCGGTGCTGCTTTATAGACGAAGCAATCTCGCTGCGAGCTCTGATCGAGGGAATCTTGTACGCTGCTTGTGTTGCATATGCGCAGATCCCCGACAAGCAGTGGACAGTAGACTTGCTGCGCTCGCTGCTGCCGCCGAGACTCGCGCCGAGCAACGAGCTGCTCTTATCAATCGCCGTTCGGTACGGTCAGCGACCGAGCAATGTCGTGTCGATTGCTCGCCAGGTGTCCTTGAGACTGCGGCAGCTTGAAGGAGAAGAAGGCCAAGAGGCAGAGCTCTCACCATCACATCTGCTTGAGTCCGAGATCGAAATGTTCGCGCGCGAGATCTCGAGCTCGAGCTCGAGCTCCCTGGCCACGTCTGTGCCAGATGTGTCGTGGTCGGACATCGGCGGCCTCGTCGACGTGAAGCAGCGCTTGCTCGAGATGGTCGTGTGGCCGCTCGAGCGGCCGCACGTGTTTCTCCGCATGGGCATCTCACCGCCGCTCGGCATGATCCTGCACGGACCGCCGGGCACGGGCAAGACGATGCTTGCGAAGGCCGCCGCAAGAGCAAGTGGCTGCAACTTCTTGAGCCTGGTCGCGAGTGACCTGATGAAGGCCGAGTTCGGGGAGAGCGAAAAGGCAATTGCGCGCGCGTTCGACACCGCACGCGCGCTCAGTCCCTGCATGGTGTTCATCGACGAGTTCCAATCCTTGTTCGGAGACCGATCGACAGCTGGAGTGGTGTGTTCGCAGTCAAGAAGGTTGTTTGCTGCGACAGGAGCAGTCGACCGTGGGTCTGACGCATGTGTATACTTCGTCTGCCTGCCTGCCCTTGATCTTAGACGACGTCGCGGATGATCTCGCAGCTTCTTGTGGAGATGGATAGCCTGAAAGCTGTTTCGGACGATCGGCAAGCGCACTACTCGGCCGAAAACTCGGCTGTTGATGCTGCGAGCTCGGTTGCGAGCCGGGTGTTCGTGTTGGCAGCGACAAACGCGCTGTCGGCTATCGATCCGGCGTTCCTGCAGCCAGGTAGGAGAGGTGGATTCCCTGCTCCGAAGGGTGTCGTGGGCGCTGAACGGTACCTTTTCCAGGTCGGTTCGAGAACGTCGTCTACGTGGGTTTGCCGACCGCCGACGAGCGCCGCGCGATTCTGGCGATCCAGAAGACGAAGATGCCCTGGCACGAGAGCGTGGACTTGTCGGCGCTGGTGGACGCCACAGTCGGTGCGAACGCGGCGTCCTTGATTGCGCTCTGCCAAGCGGCCGCGATCCAGGCTATGCAGCGTTTGTCAGCGGATGCGTGTGCGGCGGCCGACCAGGTACGAGTAATGGTATCACTCAGCGTTTGTGATGCGTGAGCGATCTGCACTAACATGCGGGATTGTATCGGTTGGCATCAATGCTCCTTTTTCAGGTCATCGGCATGGAGGACTTTGTCGCGGCGCTGGACAGCGGGAGCTTTGACTTTGGTTCTTGCGACGACACCAACGACGGCGATGAGGATAGAGAGGAATAGACAGCGTGAGAAGGATAGTTGTGGGAAGTGGTAGTTCTCAATCTCATGCGCGCACTCAAGTCGAACGTTGTGGTCTACACACTGCAGGTTGCATACGGCTGCAGCGCGCTCTTCACGTCGGCTGAAAACGCGAATGTCTCCAGTTCGCCGTAGAACGTGTTCGTGATGTGGTAGATGCCCTTGTCGAGGCCTGCACGCAGCGTCGTGACACCATACACACACACACACACCTCAACCTGTCAGACACGCAAGCAACCAAGAGCGATTTCAAGGATGGCGAAGACGAACGCACCACGGGCGAGAGCGTCCGCCTCCTTCATGTACACGTCCGTCGCCGCCCCGTGCTTCAGACACGTCTCCAGGTACCCTCCGAGCGCCTTTCGGCACTCTACCAGAGATGTCAAGATGGCGGGCACCGTGTGCTGCAGAAACCGCCCCAAACCCATAGTCAGTTCATCTGAACGTAATAGCTTACACATACACATCTTCGATGGACGCACCTGCACGTATCCCAGTGCGTCTTCCGCGCGTGACGCGCTCGTCAAATGGCACAGTACTTCTTGCGCTGAGAACACCACCTTGCTGCGCACGAACACGCGGCGGCGCGCTTCCTCGATCAAGAACCGGCGCACAGCAAACTGCGCGTGCGCCTCCAGGTAGTACCGGACCTTGGACTTGATCGCCGAGCGCGAGATGCGCAGATTTGCGAGGTGCGGGTGCTCGTCGAGCAGCAGCAGTGGGTTCGCGCCAGCGCGCGCGACCACGAAGCTCGCCGTGCGCGCAACCGACTTCTCGAGTGAGCTCACGAGCTTCTCGTCGCCCTGGTTCTTACGCTCCGGAACCGCGTTGAGCAACTGCAGTGACAGCGTGAAGCTGTCGAGCACTGACGTCGTGCTGGCCACCAGCGCGTGCCATCGCTTGTCCGACGAGAACAACACTCTGCGCGCCTCCGCGTCAAACTTCGTCACGATCAGCAGGTCCGCGTACTTGATCAGCGCTTCGAGCGCCTCGGCGTTCTCGAGCGCGACACTCGCGCTGTCGCTCGTCCCAACCTTCCGGGACGAGATCTTCTTCAGCGCGCCGTCCACTCGCTTGCGCAGCGCGAGAACATACTGCTCGCTTAGCGCCGTGCCAGCCTGAGCGTCGACCGTCAAGTCATCCGCGAACAGATCCTCCATCGAGAACCCAGCAGCGAACGACGGGCGGTTATTCATCGTTGGCGTCATTAGAGCGTCCCAGAGCGAACCGTCGGCGGCAGCGCCTTCAAGCGCCTTGTGGTTCGCGCGGAAGAGCTCAAGGCGGAACACGGACGCTGTGGTGAGCCACACAAAGTTCTCTGCAGCGCTGCTCGCGATGTGGAAGAACGCGCGGGCGAAGCGTAGCGAGAAGAGCGGTTCGTCCGCCTGCGTGAGCACGAGCAGCACGTGCGTGACGCCCCAGATGACAACACCACGGCGCACGGCGCGCACGAAGTCGCGCTCCAGCCCTGCGAAGAGTGCGGCACGCGGGTCGAGCGCGAACGGGTCGCTCGCGAGGCTCGGCTCGACGCCCACGAGCGACGCGAACGCCACAAGGCCGGCGACGAGCACGAACGCCCCAAAGTGCGCTGCCACCGGGTCGTCGTGGTCCTCGCTACTAGCGCCCGTGGAGATAGCGTAGAGCGCGCGCTTCCAGAGCCACGCGTGCGCCACGCAGAGCGCGAGCAGCACGAGCAGCTGCGGCTCCTGCAGCAGCCGCGCGGCCGCGTCCACAAGCGCGCAGAGCAGCGTCCGCACGGCGCCGTGGATCGCGGCGCGGTCGGGCAGGAACGGGCGCGGCGCCGGCAGCAGCGCGAAGCGCGCGAGGAGCTGTGCGACCGCGGCGGCCGCCAGCAGCAGCCCGAGCAGCGCGGTCGTCAGCGCGGCGGGGCGCGCGATCGGCACGAGCGGCAGCGCGACGAGCGCCAGCAGCGCGGTGGCGACGGCGGCGGCGGCTGCGAGCGCCACTGCGCGCAGCGCCTGCTGCATGCGCTGGTGCATGCGCGGGAAGGGCAGACGGGCGCGCGCGGCCGGAGACGCGGGCGCGAGCAGCTGCGCCGCCGCGTGCAGCGCCTCGAGCGCCTGCGCGAAGCCCATGGCGATTATTGGCTCGCGGGGCTCGCGAGCGCCGGCGATTGCCGAGATAGGACGCCCGGGAGCGGATATTACCGCCACCAGCCCGCGCCGGCCCAGAATGCCCCTTCCCCCACCGAGGATACCCGAATATTACGAACCACACACACACACACACACTCCCTCCCTACCTGCCTGCGCGCGTGGCCATTTCGGAGCGAGCTCGATGGCCTGGCGACGCGGAGCCGGGCGCCTGGCGCTCAGCGACGAGGTGGCGGAGGCGCTGCACGGCGCCGCGCGCCGACCCGTCGTGGCGCTCGAGTCGACGATCATCGCGCACGGGATGCCGTTCCCCCAGAACGTCGAGATGGCGCGCCGCGTCGAGGCGCTCGTGCGCGCGCATGGCGCCACGCCTGCCACCGTGTGCGTGGCCGACGGCGCGCTCAAGGTCGGGCTCGCGGACGACGAGCTGCTGCGCCTCGCGGAGATGGGCGCCGCCGTGCGCAAGTGCTCCACGCGCGACATCGCGGCCGCCGTCACGGACGGCGTCATGGGCGCCACTACCGTCTCCAGCACCATGTAAATGAGCTCCGACAAGTGGTGATGGTGGATGCGGTGGTGCTGCCGCTGCTGACAGTGATATGACGCTCGTATGCGAAGGCGCATTGCACACGCGGCGGGTATCAAGGTGTTTGTGACGGGTGGCATTGGCGGCGTGCACCGCTTTGTGGAGGAGACGATGGGTGAGCGCGCGTGTCCAGGCGTGGGGAAGAGGAGACTGTAGGATCAGACAAGCTGATACTGGACGCGGTCTCGTGTGGCAGACGTGTCGACGGACCTGGTGGAGCTCTCGCGCACGCCCGTGGCGGTCGTCTGCGCGGGCATCAAGTCGATCCTCGACATCCCGCGCACGCTCGAGTACCTCGAGACTCATGTATGATGCCAGCGAGCAATTGAGGGAGGAGCATTACGGCGTGTGGCGATGCAGACTTAGACATCTCTCTCTCTCTCTCTCTCTCTCTCTTGGTAATTGTATAGAGCGTCCCTGTGGTGGGCTACCAGACGAACCAGTTCCCGGCTTTCTTCACGCAGGACAGCGGCCTCAAGGCGCAGCTGCGTCGGGACACCCCGCGCGACGTTGCCGCGCTAATCCACGAGAGCCGTTCGCTCGAGCTGCCGAACGGCTTTGTCGTCGCGGTGCCGAACCCGAACCCGGTACCGACGGAGGTCATCGATAATGCGATTGAGGTACGAAGCAGTGCACAGCGAGTCCTTCGTGGTCTATGAGAGCTGCTGATGTTCTCGTTTCAATGTGTTGCAATGGCAGCGGGGGCTGAAGGAGGTGATAGAGAAGAACATCAAGGGCCAAGCCGTGACGCCGTACCTGCTCAAGCGCCTCAACGAGATCACGCAGGGCGTTTCTCTCGGCTCGAACATCGATCTCGTCATGAACAACGCCACGATTGGTAGTCAGGTAGGTGCTCATTCTTTCCAGTCCTCGTACTTGGAGACGAAGACTGTACAATCGCTCACTTGTTGTTGCGAGCTGCTTCCTCATAGATCGCGAACGCTCTGTTTGAGATTGAAAACGAGAACGACTGCCGCGGCGCTGGTGGTGTCGCGAACTCGACCCCGAGCGGCCAGGTGAGCAACTGATCCGGACGCGCTGCTTTTGCTGCGTTTGTGACCGGCCAACGCGGTGGTTAATCCCAATGCGAAATACATTCCCGTCACGGGTCTTTTTTTCGCTGTGTGTGTGTGTGGTGCTGCTTGTCTCGTGCTGGCGCTGGCCTCCGCAGCGCAAGCAGAGTGTGGACAAGCGCACGCGTGTGCTCGTCGTGGGAGGGCTCGTGCTCGACATCATCAGCTCGTCGTCGTTCCCGATCATTCGCGCAACATCAAACATCGGCGCGATCCACCAAACGAGCGGAGGTGAACACTACTTATTGACAGCCGGTAGCAGCAGTTGGAGGCTTCCGAGTCTGACTTTCGTGATTTGTGTGGTCTTGTGGTTCACACACGCAACGCGAAGGCGTGGGGCGCAACATTGCTGAGTGTCTGCTGCGACTTGGTCTCGACCCGCTGCTCGTTTCGTCCGTGGGCAACGATGCGAGCGGCTCCATCCTGCTCGAGAATCTTCGGAGGCTCGGCATGGACGCGAGCGGCGTGCAGGTCTCCAATAACATTGCTACTGCAGTCTACTCGGCCGTGCTTTGCGCGAAGGGCGACCTGGACGTGGCGATCGCCGACATGCGCGCACTGGATGCGATTGTAAGAGTGTGTGCGTATGGCTGCTTGCGAGCGAGGGGGCTAGCGACTGACATGGACTGGGGCTGTGGGAATTGCAGGACACGGCCGCGATTTCTGACGAGACGATCCAAGACGCGGGGCTGGTTGTCGCGGACGGGAATCTGTCGCCGACCGCGCTCGGCAATTTGCTTGCACGAAGCTCGCGTCTGGGCGTCGACGTGCTGTTCGAGCCGACGTCCGTGCAGAAGTCGGTTCGTGTCGTGGACGCTGCAGCAGTCGGATATCTGACGTATGTGACACCGAACGGAGACGAGCTGAGGGCGATGAGCGAGGCAGTTCAGCAGAGAAAGAACGGTGCGGCGGGAGAGTCTCTGCTCCCTGAGTGCTTTCCTCTCAGCGAACAGGCGAAGATCTTGCCGAAGGACCGAATGCACCAGCTCAAGAACGACATCATTACGGTGCTCGTGGAGATGGCGAGCGGTGACACTGCGAAGGAGAGGCATGTGATCGTGACGCTCGGCAAGCATGGCGTGCTCGTGGGCTCAATCAACATGGACCCGGCGGTTCTGCGCCAGCGCGCGGAGACGAGCGCGTTCCCCATGGATATATGGGGCGCCCACCAGATCACTCACCACGGCGGCCACCACCACATTGCCATGGTGCATCTCCCGGGCGTTGAGATCGAAGTGAAGAATTGCACCGGCGCCGGTACGTTTGTGTTGTGTGAGGAGAGAGGTTGCTGAGTGGTGGTGCTGATCTCAACTCTCATTCTGCACGACCTGCAGGCGACAGCTTAGTGGGCGGGACAGTGTATGGCCTCGCGCACCAGCACGACATCTTCCAGAGTTGTCATTTCGGCATGGTTGCCGCGCGCCAGAGTCTCGTGTCGGACCGCGCGATCAACCCGGAGCTGACGCCGCACGTGCTCCACTCGGCGGATAAGTAGGCGATCGATCGATTGATCGATCGAGCTCGAGACTTTTGGTAGTGGGAAGCTTTGCTAGCGCCACTATGATGTTAAAAGGGTGGCTGAGTAGTTAGTTGGAAGGAATGCGATCACACACGTCGTGTGGGTGCGTTTGTCCATTTTGTTGAGCGAACATCAGCTCCCGAGTGTACACGCAAGAAAGGCGACGCTTTCACTGGCTCTGGTACTCCTGCACGAACTGGCCGATGATTCGCAGCACCTCCTTCTGGAGCCCTCCCTGCTTGACCGTGACAAACTTCTGCAGCGCCTCGGCGTCTGCTGCGTCCGCCGGCTTCTTTGAGAGACGGCCGGAGATCTGGAGCATACGACGACTGCGAGTTAGCACCACAGTACAAACATCATAAGATGTGCCACCTTGCGACCAGTAATGCGCACCTCGTATTCTTCGTCGTTGGAGATCTCGTGCATCGTGTAGGAGCCCTTGTAGACGCTGCCGCCGTCGAGCGCGACCTCGAACGGCAGCGTGAAGTTGAAGTCGTAGAGGAAGCGCTTCTTGCCGCGCACGACGCAGATACTCGCGTCACCCGAGAGCTTCTCCGGCGCCTTGAACGACGCGCTGAAGCGCCCGTCCGTGTACGTGGCGTCCGTGAACAGCTCGTTCCATTTCGCCTGCATAGATAGCGACATGCAGGTCAGCCATTGGTCCGAGCTCTCACTTCGATCAGCATACTCTAGGTACCTCGGCCCACTTGGTGAACATGCGCTCCTCAAAGGTGCCCGCGTGGTTCCACGCCGACCCCTCGTTCACCTTCGCCGCCGCCACCGCCTGCGCAGGGGGCACGTCGATCTTCTGCGGCGCGATGTCTCCTATCAACTGCTTCTCATCGTGGCTCAGCTCGCGGTGGAAGTACGGCAGCCCGTTCTTGTAGCCACGCATATCGCTCGCAGGCTCCGAATCGTCGCGCACCACCTCCGTGCTACTGCTCTTCGCCGGCTTCTTGACCGCCGCTGGCGGCTTTGTGCTGCTGCTGCTGCTACTGCTGAAGCTGCTGCTGCTGCTGCTGCTGCTAGCGGCGGCAGCCATCGCCTTGGCGGACGACGGTCGCGACGAAGGCGGCGTCACTTTAGGCACCTCGGGCTTCTTGCAAATGCGCTTGTGGAACGTCCAGTCGCTCGCCTGGCACGCGCGCGCGCAGTAGACCGCCTTCTTGCACACCGAGCACTTGAGCTTCGCGCCGGGCTTGCGGCAGTTGCGGCACGCGTCGCTCGCGCTTTCCGTCGACTCCTGCTTGGTGGTGGAGGTGCTGGGGGTGCTGGCGTCGGGGTCGTCATCGCCGATGCCCTTGAAGCGCGAGTAGTCGTTCGCGTCCACTTTCACGTCGCGCGTCTTCTCGAAGGCGTCGAAGGCATCGAGCGCCGACATGGCGTTCGCAGCCGGCGACGCCGCGCTGTCGGTGACCGGCAGCGGCGCGTCCCACCCGATGCTGCTGCTCATTCTGCCGCTGCTGGACACGTTGGTGCTGCTGGGAGAGCAGGTAGATAACCAAGTGGTCTGAATGGATATGAGAGAGGAGGCAGAGGTGTTGACGGCGATAGTGAAGAAATTCGAGTTTCGAAAGTTCTGGAAAACGGATATAAATACCAGCTCCTTATTTTGGGTTCCCAAGTGTAGCCATTTCGGGCGAGAAAATGGCTACACTCGCGAGGAACCTCCCGGTGCGCATGACGACGAGCGGCAAGCGATCGCCGGTGCGGCACGCAGCTCCTACCACCACCGCTGCGTTCGCTCCGCACGCGTACAAACCGCCGAACGAACGCCTCGCAGATGCGCTGCAGGAGTGCGCGCGCCTCGACCGCGAGCTCGCAGTGCTCGAAAACTCGGGCCACACGCGCCTCGGAGCCTTCGCGCGGCCGCTTGCCACACAGCCGCAGCCGCCGACAGGCGACGATAGCGGCGACATCGACGCCGGTATCATCTATGATGACGAGTGCGCTGAGCCGTTCTTCAGGCAGCTCTTCGACGCCGACGGCCGCTCGCTCTTCGAGCAGCTGCTGCGCGCGCGTATGCGCGCACTCGCCCTTGCCAAGATGGTGCACGGCCGCGCGAGCCTCGCGTTCGTGTGTGCACAGGTGGCGCTTGCGGAGGCGTATGCGCGACTGAATTTGTGGAAGCAGGGCCACGTGCATATCACGGCCGCGAGCGAGCTGCTCAAAGAAATCGATGCGACATCGCTCGAGCTGAGAGCAGCGGTGGGGTCGAGGCCAAGCAGCCTCATCTCCCGCGCGCGTCAGCAGAGTGCCCGTCCATCTCAGTTTATGCGTGCGCTCGAGTACTTGTACGACCTGCAGGCATGCGGCGACGATCGGAGGGGGCGGCTCGCGGCAGAAGACATCCCCGAGCTCCTGGCGGCTTGTGGTGTCGACTCTGCAGATCCGCAGCCAGATGCCGAGCAAGTAGCGCCATTCACAGAGGAGTGTCTGAGAGCCGCGCTCGGACCAGTGCAGGCGATGCACTGGCAGCAATTCATTCTACAGCTTGAGCGTAGAAGCGTACGCTTTCAAGCGTACCTCGCACAGCTCGAGCGAGCAGCACCAGACAGCGCCTTGCGACTACTACGCAGCCACTTCGCGTGTCTCGATCTATCGCAGGACGGGATCGTGCCGTTCCACGCGTTCCTAAGCCGCCTCGAGGCGATTAGGAGCGGGGATGCATATCTGCAGGTGCTTTGCGTCTCATTGCAAGTGCTGCTCGAGCGGCTCCAGCACCACTCGCTCACGTGGTCCGAGATCTTGGAGCTCGGCAATAGCCGTCGTTTGTTCGATAGCGCGGTGCAAGAGCTGTGGCCGCGCCTGAAACTCTTTATGGGCCGCTTGTTTCTGCGCCGCGGGCAGTACGAAGACGCCGTGCGGCAGGTGCAGCTTGCAATCGCACAGCAGGAGCAGCTCGTCGGAGCCGAGAGTGAGAGTCTCGTGCAGTTCTACCTTGTCATTGCCGAAGCGCTCGCAGTGCGATACAAGCAACTCGGCACTGTCGCGCACCAAACAGCGCTCGAGAGCGCGACCAAGTGGCTGCAGTCGATCGACGGCGCTCGAGCTCTTCGAGCCAGAGTGGTCGAGGTGGTCGACCAAGAGTGCACTCGATCCGGAGAGGTTCTATCCAAGAAGGTCGCGGAAAGCCGAGCGTCAGAAGCTCTAGTACACGAGTACTCGGCGAGTGTGCTTGTGCGACCAGATCCTGCGATGGTCGAGGACGCGGTCGAGTTCTGTACGAAAGCGTGGTCGCTCCAGGAGAGCCACTTTGGCAGCGACCACATCAGCACTGCGGTGGTGCACGTCACACTCGCGCAGATCTATGCGCTAAAGGGTGAGCCCGCCGAGAGTATTCGGTACTACACCAAAGCGATCGAGATATACGAGAACGCGTGCAACGGCCCTGTGCCTGCGTCCGCGTTCCTCCGCCTCGAGACCGCCAAACTCTATCAGCTGCCGCCGCTGCAGGATTTGGCGAAAGCACGCGCCATCTACATGCAGGTCGGCGAGTTCTTCCACTCGTTTGCGCTCGAGTTCGTCGGTGCTGACAGCACGCAGCGCGAGTGCTGCGCGCAAGCCATCGAAGCATACCGGCACTGCCTCACACTACTGAACAAAGGCTCCCACGCTCCGAAAGACGAGCTGCGCAGCGTGCACGAAGCGATCTTCCGCGCCACGAGTGACGGCTTCGGCGAGTACTCGATGGAGGCGTCCGAGAGCGCGCGTGAGCTCGGAACTCTTCTGCTCGATATGGGCAACCTCCGCGCCGCTGAGAAGCATCTACGCACAGCGTGCTACATTGTCGAGAGTCACTTCGGGCCAAGTGACCGGCGATATCGCCGCCTTCGCAAAGACGTGCTCGAGGTGGCAACGAAATTGCGCGCATCAGCGCTGAACTTGGGCGACGGAGTGGGCGACGATGATGGCGGACACGCATGGCTAACGCTGTAGAATGCTTCCGAGTACAATATGCCGATTCATGTAGCACAGTAAAGAGTGGAAGCAAGTACACGATGTTGTCTAACCTAGGTCGCTTATTCATGTCCACACTAGTTGGCAGAGGTCGAGACTACGTAGCAAGCGACAGGAGCAGCGCAGTGCCTCGCCGCGTCCAGATGTCGGGCGACTTGCCGGCACCCGACTTGAGATCGACAGCGATCATGAACGACGGTCTCTCGCGCGTGCCTGTGCGCAGTGGGTACATGTAGAGCGGACAGCTGTAGAGCCCTTTCGACGACTTCTTCTTTGACTCGACGGGCTTGAAGTGCAGGATCGGCATGCTCGAGTTAAGCTCCATCGGGAGCGGCTCGGCGAGGCAGTCGTGGTCGAAATCCCACCGTGCGCCTTCGAGGATCAGCCCTTTGATGTACGCGCCGTCCTTCGGGCCAGTCGTGAGCGCGTTCTCGTTCTGGTTAATCACAAGGAACTCCCAGTTGAGCGAGTCGATCGAGATGCCGTTCTTGCGCGCCGCGGTCTGCAGCAGCGCCGTAAGGAAGCCCGTCGGGTATGTGAAACCCGAGAGCCAAAACACGCTCGGCATCGCGTGGTTCGCCCACTTGTTCATCTGCTCGCACCGCAGCTTTAGGTCCTGTGTCCACGAACCGAGCGGCTTGAGCGACGGGTAGCAGAAGCTCCACGCCTTCGGCACGCTGCCCATCAAGAGCGCGACGTAGACTGCTTCCAGCTCGGGCGTGATCACCACGGACCCCTGGATTCCTTTCTCAAGTGCAACCACGGAACCACGGATTGTCGCAAGCAATTTGTTGTAGCGCTCCAGCTCCTGCATGAGCACGGTCTTGAGTGCGTCGGGGTCGGAGCGACTCGCGAGTGTTACCTTGATGTTTGCGAGATCGAACACCTCTGGCACTGACTCCTTGAGGTTCTGCAGCAGCGACAGCACCTTCTCGTCGCTGCCCTTGCCACCCTCCGAGACACCCATCGCTTGCAACGAGAGCATTGTCGCCACGAGTTCGCGCCCATCATCGATCTGGGACGCGATCTGAGCGTTCGGGTGCTGTCCGAACGCGGCGGGCGGATCATCAAGCGGGAGCTGCCGGATGTACTCGGCGTAAGAGTGCAGATCGCCGTCGTCTGGGACGAAGTAGTACTCCGAGTCCGAGAGCGGCACGTTCTCAACCTGCAGGATGTCTTCTGCGAAAAACTGGTTAATGTACACAAGCATGAGGCGACGATCCCAGTCGTCCGTCACGCGGCCGCCGTAGTTTGCCTGCGCGATGAGGTATTTGAGCGCGTCCCACGGCGTCTCCTCATACTCGTCGAGGTAGATCGCGAGCACGTCCTCGCTGATCGCGAAGTCCGACTCGTTGAAATCGTACGGGATGTTCCACCCGAGGTTGTTGAACTTGCGGCGCTCGAGCAGCAGCGAGTGGAACCAACAGAGGCAGAAGAGCAGGCGCTTGTACTTCTTGGTCTGTCGGCACCGCGTGAACTTGTCGACGGAGATGGTGTTGTACAGGCGCAGGAGGTTTGCTTTGAGTCCTCGCGGGGGTTCCGTCGTCATCTTGATCCCGCGCTGCAGGATCGCGATCGGGAAGTTCGGGTTTGGGTCACTCGTGAGCCAGAGTCGGAACTGCGGATTCACCTGCGCTGCCGGGGAGCAAAAGTTGTCGATCAGCTTCTCCAGTGTTGGAGCCCAGCTCAACATGAGGTGGCAGTTGGCGAGGAAGACCCAGTGGCCGGCTTCCAGTCCGCGCTGCAGCATCGCCTCTGCGATGCTCGCTTGTCCTTGTCCGAGAGCGCAGTTCTCTACTTTCTTGTGCAGTGAGTCTGCCAGCGCGATAAGCGAGTTCGTCGGATCGACGCCCGGAGACAGCACGAAGATCAGCGGCGTCTTGTAGTTGGACGTCTCGTAAATTGCCTTGAGGTCGAACGGCGGCGGGTCGACGAACTGCGCGCCGAGGTTTGCAGCCGTGAACCGAGCCGCCTGGATGCTCAAGCGATCGGGGCGAATGCACCGGAGCAATAGCATCCGCTGAAGATCGTTGCACTTTGCGTCCCAGTCGCCTGGGAGAGGTTCAAGCTCAGGCGTACTGCTCTGGTACCACCCCTTCCAGGATTTGATGGCTTGCTCGAAAGAGCTGACGAGGCCGTGGAACCGAGCGAGCTTGTTGAGCTCAACGATGCTTCCCCACGCCTGATCTGACAGGAATTCGCTTGCATAGTTCGTGACGCGATCCTCCTGAGAGAGGCTGTTCCCGCCCTTGAGCAAGAACTCGTACTCGTCCTGCGGCATCTTGTTCACGCTCTGCAGCACGCGGATGCACATCTGCAGCGAAAACAGCAGCTTGTGGCGCTCGAAGAGCCCGCGGCACGCGTACGCGTACACTGCATACGTGTGATAGTCGTTGATTGCGTTGATACGCTCCGTGAGCTCTTCGCTCAGTGCTCCTTGGTTCTTCAGGTTGCGGGACTTGACAATCGAGTCCTTGAACAAACTCACGTACGAATCGAGTGAGAACTGGTACATCGGATCGACGCTCGTCATGTCGTTGAGCACAAAGTAGAGCGTCGACGACCGCAGAGCCACCTTTGCGTAGCCCATACGAGCCGAGTCGATCTTCTTCTCTGTCTCTTCGCTGATGATCAGTTGCGACGTCACTTCTTCGGACGTCGTCTTGGACGCATTAAGCGTTGTGACGAGCGACTCATCATCAAGCAGCGAGCCTTTCGCGGCCGAGAGCAGCCGCAAAATCTCATTCTCGAGGTCGATCAGCTTCTTCTTCGCGGCGGCGACGCGCACCACGAGATCCGACTTTTGTTCCTCAAGTGCCGGCTCCTCGAGTTGGACAGTGATGCCGAGTAGCTGCGCCTCGAGACCTTGTTCCTTCACGACAAAGTTGACGATCGTCGTTTTCGTGGACACTTCTGGCGTGTAGTGCGGGTTGTGGAGCTTCGTGGTCAGATAGAATCGGAACTCGCGGTTGTAGTCCAGCTCCTTGTCACCAAGCCGAATCACCTCGCGATTCCCGATTTTGATGATGCTTCTATTCAAGACCGGCTCCAGACTCGGATCGAGTTCTTCGAGAATGTCCTGCATAAGCACCGGGGTACCGAACCGGATGCCGTTCTCGAGCTTGCGGAGTAGATCCTTCATCATCGGGTCCACGACTTCGAGTCGACTTCCCTCCATCGACTTGATCCACTTGTTCGCTTGCCCCTGCGGATCGATCATGAGTGGCCAACGTTTGCCGCGTGTTGTGATCACGCCGTTTTCTGTCGAGAGCGAATCACGCGGAAGTCCTTGTGCGTTCCAGCTGCGCACATCTGTCGGGTCAGCGAGGAAGTCGGTGAATGTGAACTTCTGCGAGATTGGGAGCCCTTGTTGTGTCACGCGGTTCATCCACGTGTCCACGAGCGATCCGCGGTAGTACGAGTCGAACGGACCAGCATACGAGATGAATGCGGCAGCGACGAGCGCGTCGCCGACGACGTTCAAGAGATTGTCATTCTTCTGGGCGATGGATACCTGCCATCGCTCGCGCTCACCCGCGAGGCCTTTCACGAGCTGCTCCGCGCGCGAGAGTTTCAATTCAAGCGACTCTGCTTCCTCACGCAGCGCGTTCTTCTCCGAGACGCTTGAGTCGTATTGCTGCTTGAGCCCCTCAACTTTCTCGGTCACCTCTTGCAGTTTGTCCTTCGCAATCTTGAGGTCCTTCTGCTTGAGCTCGAGTGCCTGCTGCGACTTCTTCAAGATCTCTTTCTTCGGCGCCACGACCTTGAATACACCAGAGTAGCACTCCATCGCCAGCACCCATGCGCACAGCGCACCGGCAGCGGACGACACCTTGCGCACGACGTCCGCGTTGAACATCGGCTTGGAAGTGTACTTCTTGAGTTCCTTTACGGTCTTGTCGCGGATCGAGTCCTTGTCAAACGTCTTGATCTGCTGCAGGAAGTTCACGTCGTTCATCTTGGTCTTCGCTTGAGCCCATGTCGGCTGGAGACCGAAGAGGATCATCACCGCGCACATCACGAGAGACACCAGCTCTGGCGGCTGAGAGTATACCTTCACCTCGGCAATTGCTTTCTTGTCGAGGTTCTCCACCTCCAGCATCGCGCGCTGCAACGCTGGGAGTGCCTCGTCCAGGTCTTTTTGAGCGTCGTCGGCGATCTTCTGCGTCTCAGCTTCTTCTTTCGAAATGCGCTCGCTGTCTGCCTCGACTTGCTTGCGCTGCTCGTCGGCGACGCGGCGCTCAGACACAATGACAACCAGCAGGTCACTGCAGTCTTTGTTCTTCTGTGCGACGATGATCTTACGCTCCTCGAGTTGCTTCGACATCTCCTCGACCTGCAAGCGAGACTCCTCCAGCTTGGCGAGACCGTTCTTGAGCTTGTCCCGCGTGTCCAGGATCGCTGCAGACTTCTCGGAGAGAAGGTCCACGTACCCAGTCACGAGCGAGAGGTAGTTCGTCGGCGTGACGTAGTTGTGGCGCTTCATACTCGCGAGCACTTGGCTGGATGCCAGCAGCACGCTGCTGTGCACGACCGCAAAAACAGACGAGATCTTTGGGCGCTGCTTGTCGCTCGCGACATTCTTCTCCTCAAGAAACTTCATCGCCACCTCCTGCAGCGCATCAAGTGGCCATTCGTTGAACCAGTCGATGGTCGTGTTGTTCACGAGCGACGGGAACTGACGAACCCGATTCCGGAAGCCCTTGCCGATAGGACTGAACGCGAGCACAACATGCAAGTTGCGGCGAACTTCGCTAATGAAGAAGTTCCACAGCGTTTCTTTCGTCTCTTTGATGCCTTGAGCGCGCGCCCGAAGGCGAATAGCGTCGAGGATTGCTGGTTGCTCTTCCTTCTCGAACAGCCCAGGGATCTCGCCGCTGCTTAGGATGTTGTTCAGATCCTCCACGAACGATTCACTCTTGATCTGTGTGTCGCTGAAGAGGAACACAGTCTTCTGCTCCTGGATACCTACTTGCTGGTACAACTTCTTGATATCTTCGTGGAACTCGATTGATCGATAGTTCTTCACGACCTCGATCTGTAGCACCTTGAAGCCGCCGATGAACGCAGCCAAGCGCGTCAGTGACTGCCTCCCGCTGCCACCGACACCGACTAGTAGTAGATTCCCCCGAGTTGTCATGAGCTGGCGGTGAATGCGCAGGATGTGCAGCAATGCGTCGCCGAACATGACAAGATTCATTGGGATGTACCCGGGTTCTGCATTGTGGTTCTCGAGCTGCTCTTCGATGAACGTCTTGAGCAGCTTCATGTCGAGACACTCGACGTACTTGGGCGGAACATTCGGATCCTCACTTGGACCAGAGGAGAACACGTACGTAAACAAAGGGCCGCTCTCCTTCAAACGCTCTGGAGCAGCTCCTAGTAGCCGTCCCCAGTCGGTCTGGAAATGCACTCCAAGTAAGTCGTCAACTTTTCTCTTGAATGTCTGCTGGTCGTCAAAGCTTGTGAGGCGATCCGAGAACACTCGCAGCGTCTCGTGGATCCACAGGCGCAGCGTGCAATCGCGACTTGTGACGTTGTGTTTGTCTGACAGCAGCATGCCCTGGATGACTTTTGCCATATCACGCAGGTTGAAGAGGTAGTGGCAGTTGGCTGGTGTCGGCAGGAAGAGCTCAAGAACGTTCTGATATAGCTGGATCGTCGCGGCGACGAGCGGTACTCCGAGAGGCTTGATCTCATCGTCAAACTCAGCGAGTTTGGGCACGAGCATCGTCTCGAAAATTCGCTTCAACTGAGCTTGCTCGGGAATCGTCATGTTCACCAAATTGAAGCGGCTTTGAAAACGGGAGCTGATCACAGACCGACCACCTCCTGGAGGACCCATGGACGCAACGATCTGCATGTCCACAAAGTATTTGAGCGACTGCTTCTTCCGGTCATACCAGCAGCTGTAGTCCATCCACTGGCGCAGCAGCTCGAGTGGCGGTTGCGACCCAAACGTGTCCTTCGCAGGCATATTCATATCGTCGATGAACGTCACAAGCTTCTTACCGCCGACGGGGCCAAATCTGTTCAGCGACCGCTTCTCCATCACGCTCTCGATCACATCCTGCGTCGTCGCAGATGATGTTGCGGACGAGAAATACATCACCAGACACTGATACGCGTCGCTCAAGCCTTCGATCTCCTTCTGAACGATCGTTGTCTTTCCTACGCCGGTCTCACCAACGATCAGCGTGTGGATACCGGCTCCAAGCATTGTCTGCAACAGAAAGCCGTAGCGGAGCGTGTCGATTGTCGGCACCATGATCTTGTGGAACGGTGTGTTTGGCGCGATGCGGAAGTTTTGCGGCAGCTTCTCGTCCCACAGCTTGAACTCGCGCACAGACGTGTCGACGTAGAAATCGTACACGGTTTTCAGCGGCGGGTACACCGTGTCGATGTCGCGCAGACATGAGTCAAACTTCTTCCGTCCGTCCTCATTGGCAGCGCCCAGCACGCTCCATGTCATACAGAACAAGAACCACTTCTCGATCATCGCACCAAACTTGTCGCCGCACGACGCTTTGTCGATTCCGTTCTCCTTTGTTCCCAGCGCGTTGTACAAGTTGCAGAACGACTTGACGCTG
>JAASFW010000212.1:0-29554 GCA_023334005.1 Globisporangium orthogonon | reverse complement strand
GTCATACAATGACATCACTCGTGCATGTGGGACTTGTTTGTGCCGTAATCCCTTTGGTTGCGAGTCAACCACAATGCACATTCGAGTGGTGTGTTCCACACAACCACTCCCATGTAACGGGACAGTTAAGGGCCCGTTACAAAAAGGCGACATCGTTGTGCTGGTCTGAAAGAATGCGATATGTCCTGCTGTTTGGACTTTTTCACTCACAACAATCGGAGAAGTAGCACGTTGCTGGAAGCCGTGGATAGGTTGTTTTTCTTCATGACCATTAGATCAGACAATCTTGTGATTGTGTATCACAGGATCATGAGCAGGGCCGCATCTTGGTATCCTTGGACGAGATGGTACTGTATAGTAGCCCTTCGGTCAGCATCTTGAAATCCTACTTTGTGCACGCCGGCGCCTTGGTGGTCCTGCTGTCTTGGTGACGCTTATGATAGTGTTGTTTTAGCGTTTGCCCCAGTTGTACTAACTGCTTTTCGATGGTCTGGCGGTGCTAGACTGGTCGTCGAGCATCCACCTTTTCACGTTGTGATAGTAGCTGATTATCAAATTCTATCTACGCAGTGTGTCACCACGTCCTTTCGAAACCACCAGATGCACCACAAATTTGTTCATGAGCATTATGAACACACCATCTATGATCTTTTAGACCAATTTCACGCGGATGTACTCGAGAGTCCTATCTTTACCCTCCTGGAAGTGCATGAACACGTTCAAGGCCGTTTCTAAAGCACGCTGTTGCGTGTGTGCAGGCTCTGTTGTGGAGGTGCATACGCTTTGTAGCAGTTGTTTTCTCTGAGTGTGAGTGGTTTGAGCGATGCGCGTTTTTGTGTTGAGGACCACATATTCTTGTTGGTCGACTGACAAGATATGTCGGGTGCTGTATCCGAGGCCCGTTGGCCTTCTCCTAGGGTTTTGATTGGCCAAATCTGCTCGACAGAGCCGCTGTATTGGCTAAAATAATGCAGTCTCCCGTTAAAGTGCAAGATACAGCATACTGAAACTAAGTAGCTTCTAGTATGAGTGTTTGTCGCAGATTTGAAGGTGTCTAGCATTTTGTATCAGATCCGTAAAGAAAAGGCTTCCTCGCCCTGTGATTGGTGGAGAGCCGAAAGGTCATTCTTTTTCAAGCGCAATTGCTATAATCTCCCTTATTCCTGGCAACAGCATGGAGGCAGCGCGTATCGTGGAGCGGCAGCTGCTGTTCCTAGCGCGCGAGGCGGCGGCGGCGCTCGTGACCGTGGACGCGGCGATCGCGCGCCTGGTGCCGGGGATCGGGCCGCAGCAACGCCACTACCTTGTGGGTGGCCTCGCGGTGTTCACGGCGCTCGTCGGGGCCATCTCGGTGCTCTTCGTCTGGATTGCGTCGCGTCAGGTGCGGCCGCGCAAGCTCCCGCCGTCGTCCGGCCGCTTCCCGCCGCTGCCGACGTCACCCACATCCAAGCGCAAGCGCCGCTCGCGCTCATTCGCGGACCTCGAGGCGCTCGAGCGCGACCGCAAGGAGGAGAATGCGATCCTGGACCAGCAGGACCGCTTCATCTTCCCGCGCAGCCTGCGACAGACGTGCCGCCCGGACGACCTCAAGCTCATCTACGACGCGCTCTCCAAGGTGCGTGTGCGCGCGAGTGGATTGGATGAATAGATGCATGGATGCATGAATGGTGGTAACGAAGTATCGCGCATGTTTGCTTGGCTCTATGGGCGCGCAGGTGTTCACGTTCCTGACGGGCGAGTTCGTCGAGCCGCTTGCAACGTACGCGGCGTGATGCCTGGGGTGCCGTGCATGACAAGACACGAACCGCTGCCTAACATGTCTTACGTAATCATCTTCATCATGCAGCGACTTGCAGATTCTCAAGTTCGCCAAGGGTGACGAGATCTTCGCGAAGGGGAAGCACGACGGGTCGATCCTGCTGGTCGTCACGGGAGAAGCGGCGCTGACCATACACAGCGAGCAACACGACGATCGGCAATTCACGAAAGCGGTCGGAAGAGGCGAGAGCTTCGTGTCGTCGCTGGCGCTGCTGGTCGCGCTCATCACCCACGCGCAGCGCGGCGAGTGCACGCGTCTCGTGCAAAAAGTGTGGGGTAAGCTCTCTGCCACGGCGACGGCGGACGGGACCACAGTGTTTCGGATCCCAGCACGAACGCTCGAGCGCGTGGTGACCGCACATCCGGACAGCTTCTTTCGGCTCGCGCAGACCGCGTTCAGTCAGGTCGAGAAGATTACCGCGAAGTCGTTAACGCACCACTTCGGACTGTGGGCGAAGATCATCTCACCGTCTCCGCTGGTCGATCTGTGTGCGGTTGAGAAGGAAAGTCGTGAGGGTGGCGCAATCCCCAGCACGAAGCAGCAAATCGTGAATGTCGTCGCGAAGGCGATCGGTTTGTTCGACTCGGAGTTGCAGGCAATGCTCGCTGACTGCGTGAAGATCGTCTCGCGGAAAGCAAACCAGACAGTTGATGACGTCGACCCGACGTCTGGCGTCTTCATCGTTGCGAACGGATCTGTCACGGTGCAGGTTCAGCAAACGAGTGCCAGCACCTTCGTCACCATGTACACTGTGACGAAAGGCTGCGAGCTGGGGATGGCGTCTTGCTTTGTCGGAAGTCACACGATCACAAGGGCAGTGTGCACGGAAGATACGAGCTTCATCTGGATCCCGGGCGCCATCTTCTCCAGTCTACTGCAGGTTCAGTCGGTGGCGATCACGTGTGCGCGCCATATGCTCGAGCAGTACTCGGAGCTTGTGTGCGTCGCGGACAGCTCGTTCAACTGGGTGCATCTCCACGGAGGCGAGACTCTATTCAGTCGCGGTGACGTGTGTGACTCGGTGTTTACCGTGATGAGCGGGAGGCTGCGAGCCGTGCAAGCCCACTACCACCGCGGCAAAGAGGTCGAGACGACGAGCGAGCTCGTCCGTGGCGCCACACTTGGAGCGATGGACATGCTGGCGGCTGGGCGGAGCAACTCGACAGTGTTCGCGATCCGCGACTCGCAGATCTCGCAGATGTCCCGGAACGTGTTCGACTACGTCGTGAGCGAGTTCCCGACAGTGCTCGTGCACTTTACAACGAATCTCGCGCAGCATTTGACGGCGCGAAGGATGGATTGCGGAAAAGTGGATCCTGCCGGCATGCAGGAGCGAAGCAACTACCTGCTCTCGCTCAGCTCGGCGACGGGAAATGTACGCGAACATAAATCAGCGCACACTCTGCCGCTTGGTACCATCGCAGTGCTGTCGCTGACAAAGACAACGAAGATCGAGACGTTCTGCTCGCACCTCTTACAGTCGCTGAAGACGATAGCGACTACGGAGGTGGTCTCATCACAAAAGGCGAGTGCGTTCCTCGGTGATCAGTGGATCGCGAACTCGCGCGTCGCTCGAGCAAATCTGAGCACGTGGCTCGGCGACATCGAAGGGTCGAATGAGCTGGTGATCTACGAAGCGGATGCTCAGCTCACGCCGTGGACGAAGCTGTGCATCCGTCAGGCGGACCACATCCTTCTGCTCTGTTCGGACTCGCATCCACAACACGCATTTCTGAATGAGATAGCGAGCACTCTCCAAGCTGCGTGGGAGAAGAAGAGTGCTGAGATCAGCGTGGTTCGCATTCGGAAGACGAACTGGACACTCTCCGCGATCGAGGAGGCGGCCAAGTTGGCTGCATCGGATGCGTCGAAGACGAACCAGCTAAAGAAGAAGCTGCGAATGCTGCGGGGCGACGAGATTTTACCGCGGTTTCTGCTGCCGATGGAGAAGTACGAGTGGATCAGCGGCTTCCACAACGTCCAGACGCCGTTCGAAGACCACCAGCCCGATTTCCTGCGTCTCTGTCGGCGCGTGACCGGGAATGCGGTCGGTGTTGTTCTTGGTGGCGGTGGTGCCCGTGGGTTAGCGCACATCGGCGTGCTGCGGGCTTTGGAGGAGTGTGGGATTCACGTCGACGTCGTCGGCGGTACGAGCATCGGAGCGTTCATCGGGGCCGTGTATGCTCTCCACCCTCACGATCTGTCGCTCGTGGAGCAAAAGATCCATACGATGTCTCTCGCGCTGAGCAGCGTGATGGAGAAGTTGCGGGATCTGACACTCCCTATCTCGTCGTTCTTCAACGGCAGTCGCTTTAACCGCAGCATCCGCGAGCATTTCTACGACCTCGAGATCGAAGATCTCATGCTGAACTACTTCTGCGTCTCGACTGACATCGCTAAGTCCCGCATGAACGTTCACCACAGCGGGTACGTCTGGAAGTCCGTGCGCGCGTCCATGACGTTGCAGGGCTACCTGCCTCCGATCTCGGAGGACGGCTCGGTGCTTCTCGACGGCGGGTACATGAACAACCTCCCAGCAGACGTGATGAAGGAGGAGGGCGGGATCAAGTACATTGTCGCGGTGGACGTCGGCAGTGAGCCTCGACGGGACTACTTCAGCTACGGCAGCTCGCTATCTGGCTGGTGGCTGCTCTGGAACAAGATCAACCCGTTCGCAAAGACAGTGAGCGTGCCGTCGATGGGTGACGTGTCTGCGGCACTCGCCTACGTGTCATCGGAGCAGCACAAAGACCGCATGAAGGCGGAGTGCATCGACCTGTACCTCCGCCCTCCAGTGAACGACTACGCCACACTGCAGTTCGACAAGATGGAGGAGATCATCGAGGTCGGTTACAAGTATGCGTTGCCGCGGATCCAGACGTGGGCGAAACAGGTGCTAACGAGCGAGCCGAACGCAGACCTCGTCGAGTCATCGTCGAAAGCAGCGAAGAAGGGAGAGAGGCAGCTCAAAGTGGCCACGTAGACAAAAGATACAGAGGTACGTTTTGTGTGTGTATAACTTAGTGGCGGGACTGCATCTTTCAGAGCGATGTGTGTAGTATAGAGTACGAGATTCAGGTTCGGGGTGGCGTGTGTGCTAGTCCTCCAGGATCTGAGGAAAGACCTCCACGCTTCTCGTCTTGACGTAGATCAGGTTATCTTTCGCAGTGCGAAGGAAGAGTCTCGTGATGAACGGGTGCTGAACGGACATGTCGACGAACTGATTCTCGTCCACGTACCAGTCGACAGGAGCGCTCTCCCGAATAGTATCACCGTCCTGTTCGCAGTCGTCTTCGCCGTCTCCTTCAGGCGCCACTGGGCTGTATTTCTCATCGACGACCTTGAAAAAATACGTGCTGAGCGGCTCAGGACACTTGAGCTTTTCGAACGCCGTCACAAAGTTCGCTCGAGACAGTCTATCGGACGAATCGTCGTTGCCCGCGACCTTGTGCAGTGCGTTGAAGATGATCTTCGCGAATGGCGCGTCGCTGTTGCGCACCGCCTTGACACCTCCGCAAAAGTCTTCAGCGTTGATGAAGCCGTCGTGGTCTTGGTCCAAGAAGTTCACGAATGTCTTCTCGTCGATGAACGGCGAAAGCCCGAGACCCTTTGCGAGCACATGCGCTCGCGAGAGCGGGATGCGGTCCTTGCCTTCGGGAGACAGCTGCCGGATCATCATGCCGACCGTCTTCGTGTCCACGAGCGCCTTGTAGTCGGCCTCGTTCGTGTCGTTCAACATCGAGCCCATGAACGAACCCATGTTCTCGGATTTGCGCTCGAAGTTGAAACGCTGGAGGCGCTCCATCGTCTTCGCGAGCTCCCGGCCGTTCGTATCATCGTTTAGCCACGGGTGCGCGAGCACCTCGTCGACTGTGATGCGATCGTCCGCACGCACCTCGAGCATGCGCGCCACCAGCTCCTTCGCGGACGTCGAGATGTTCGCCCAGTCGGCGCGCTCGAACTGGAAGTCACCGCGCGCGATCTTGAGCAGAATCTCCACCTCGCTGTCGCCGCGGAACGGAGGGTAGCCGACGAGCAGGATGAAGAGGATCACACCGGCGCTGAACACGTCGGCCGCAGCGGTGTACGAGTGCGCAGCGACGACTTCCGGGGCGATGTAGCCGACCGTCCCTGCCATACTCGTGCCGTTCTCGAGCGGGTTTGTCTTCCCGTTCACCATCCGCGCGAGCCCAAAATCCGTCAGCACGATCTTCGCGTCCTTCTCCTTGGACGAGAAGAGGATGTTCTCAGGCTTGATGTCGAGGTGCAGGATGTTGTACGAGTGCAGTGCCTGGATCGCCGACATGAGCTGGCGCATGGTGCGCGCGGCGTCGCCTTCGCTGTAGCATCCGCGCTTGACGATGCTGTCGTACAGCTCCCCGCCCTCACATAGCTCGAGGATGATGTAGATCTTGTCTTGCTCCTCGTACACCTTGTAGATCGTCACGAGGTTCGGGTGCTTGATGTTGTTCGTGATGCTGCGCATGATCTCGACCTCCGAGACGACAGCCGCGCGGTTCCGGAACTTGGCGACGTCCACGCTCTTCACCGCGAACTTCTTGCCGTTACGCTTGTCGACGATCTCGTGCACGACGCCGTTGCCGCCAACGCCGAGCAGGTCGCCGAGCTCGTAGTGCTGAAGCCAGTTAAGGATGTCGATGCAGTCCGTGAGCGCCTTGCACCACTTCATCTTGGTCGCGGCGTCGCTTGCGCGGAAGACCCAGGGCTTCTCGCCCACCGACGGCGTGACCGAGAAGCTGCGCGCGTCGATGTCTTCCAGGAAACCGTCGGCTGTGATGTGCGCGCGGCGCCGCGCCTTTCGCGCGTGGCTGCCGTGGTGGTCGTGGGTGCCGCTCGAGGCGACCTCATAGTATGACAGCATGCGGCTGTTGAGCTCCACGTAGCGCGTCTTCCACTTCTTGCGCCAGCGGAAGCCCTGCTTCTCCATCTCGCCGGCAAGCATCGGCGCTGTGACCCATAGCTCCTTGCCCCCGTGGCGCTCGGTGATCGTGTGGGGCACTGCGACGGGACGCGGCGAACCGGCAGAGGCCGTCGACGACGTCGACCCCGTGAGCTTCTTGTGCATCGTGCGGACGATACACTTGCTGTTGTCGGCGTTCGTGCTGCTACTGCTGCTGTCGCTACTGGTAGTCGAGAACCGAATCGGACACGCGGACGCGGGCGAGCGCTTCCTGCGCGCAGGTGTGAGCGAACACGATGAGCGGGAGAGCGACCCCAGCGTGGACGGCGATGAAGTCGCGGGCGAGACCGGGAAGGCGCTCGCGAATGACGCGCGGTCGAAAGCGCCGGTGACGCTGCTGTTGTGGCGGCGGACTCGGGCGACGACGCGTTCCGCGAACGCTCGGACGCCGGTCGAGGGGTGGGAGGCGGCAGCGATGGGGCTGTCGACTGTCATCGCACGTCGAGCACAAGGAGGTCAGTTATACAGTACGCGAATCAACAAGTGGGCCATTGCCATTAAGGGCCTCGACTGAGCGAGCGATGATGCCGTCAATCAACCAAGTAGCCGGCTAAAGCAGTCTGGGATCGACGGATCGATCGGTCAATCGATCAAGTAAGCGCTCCCCACAAATCACGCACCTCTTGGGTACGAAGGAGACTAAGACCTTTGGAGGTCTCTTCGACGACGCAGCGGTGGTTGATTTCGAGCTGATTCGAATGTGGTGTACGCTCGCTACTGCTGCGAGCGTGCTGAAAGCTTGGGGGCTCTGCGACACTCGGCGCGAGCGAGAATCGCGGTCAGGAACTCAAGCTCAAGCTCTCGAGGTGCGCGGATGATGGCGAGTGCTGTCGGGCGTAATGGCAGCGTCAACCGTGTGATTGTTGACGACATGGACGGGCTTCGAGCGTAAGCTTGCTCAGATGATGTCACGGCTGGTTGGCTGGCTGGCTGGCTGGCTGACTGGCTAGCTGGCTCGCCATTGGTATTACCTTTCAGGTCGACAACAATGAAAAACCTAACACCTGTCTGACACCGCGGACACTGGTGTCTGGGAGAGCTACAGTCCGTGGTGTCAGGCAGGTGTTAGGTTCTCATAGTTGCCGACCTGAAAAGTAGTACCCACGACGAGCAACACAACCACAAAGTGTGTTCATGAAGTGCCGCGGTGCTTGCTGGGTCTGGGAGCTTCTGAGCATGAGGACGAGCATGAACATGGGCGATTCGGGATCCAGCGCTGATATATCCGCTGCTGTAGATGATTGAGGTTAGTTGCGTGCGAGCCGCACGCGACAACTATGACATACATTCGCTAAGCTCTTCAGGCGCATGATTTGGCTCCAGTGCGGTCGTTCAATCATTCGAGTATCCACTCGCAGCCATACGCACGATGACTATGGCCATGCCTATCGCGGACATGTGCCGCTTGGGGGGAGGGGACGAACCATTCGCAGTTTGCAAGGCGAGCGAGGGAGCGAATGCGAGGCGTGACGCAGGCTGATCTTCTGACTGCTCTCCCGCATATTCACTTGTTCGTTCGCTTGATCGCTTGATCTCAGCTCCAAGTGCATCGCGTGCAAGCAACAGGTGACGAGGCTGACAAGCTGCTGCTTGGAAGTCTCAACCACAAGTTCAGAAACCCGAGTGCACTTGTCGTGCATGTTCGTACCATGTTCATCACCACGCTCCACGCTGCTCAGCGCGGCAAAGCGACTCAAGTGTTTCGAGTAAAGAAAGAGGAAGGGAGCTCAACGTGCTCCTGGAGCCGAGTTCATGCTCAATGCAATGCAATGCGCTGACAAACTGTCCTTGTCGTCGTCCGCGAGCAGCCCGAATCTTCCGACGCCGCGCTTGCTTGTTCGGCGACACGCGCCGCTTGTCTTTGCCTCGGCGTCTGCTCGATGCTCAAGTTGCTTCGTGACGCGCGCGGGATGGCAAGTTGACTCGTGGGCTCCCAGAGACGAGCCACAGTAATGTCAACTGAGACGGAGCGGTGTGTTGCAGACTTTGTCACCTCGACTGCCATAATAACCAACCAACCGAGCGAGCAAGTGCTTGGGGGAGGGGGTATGGCTACCAACCACCAACTGTCCTCAGCGATAGCCTCGCGCCTGTGACGCATATGCCGCTACCGACGCCGAAGATGACGCCGCTGACTGGCACTCGGCCGTCTGTGCGTTGAAGAAATACGCCTTGGCCGTGGCCGCGTCGTAGAACTCGGTCATTCCGAGCGTCGCCGCATCTCCCGGCGCCACGCGCGGCGTCGCGAACTCTGCTGGTCGCGCGAACGAGCTCTCGAGTGTCCGTGCATTGTAGTAGTAGTACAGTCCCTGCGTGAGGTCGTAGTACTTGGCCCAGTCGTTGCCACCCGCCGCGATCGCCACGGAGCCGCGCCGCGCTGTCTGGAAGCCGGGTGGCCGCGCGAACGTGCTCTCGGCGGTCTGGTTATTGTAGTAGTACGAGTATCCGCTCGTGGGGTCGACGTACTTCTCCCAGCCGTCACCCTCGCTCGGGACTCTCCGCGCCGTCACGAAGTCTGCAGGTCTCGCAAACGTGCTCTCGAGCGTCCTACTGTTGTAGTAGTACGTTGCTCCCTGCATGTCGTCGTAGTGCTTGCTCCACTCGCTGCTCGCAAGCTGCTGCTCCGAGTCAGCACCACTGCTACTACCATCAGACACGACCGCGAGCTGGAACTCGCTCGGCGGACTGTAACTGTTCTCCTCCGTGTCCTTGTTGTAGAACCATTCTCGTCCCGTGTCGGCGTCTACGTATCGCTCCCACGACTCGTGAACCTCCACCGGCTGGCGCCGAGGATACATGCGCAGCCCCCAACCGTCCTTCTCATCCTGTTCGATCTCGGACGGCCACTTGGACGGGAACTCGCCATCACCATAGTCCACGCGCTTCTCGTAGTAGTCGTAGAGACACCGGAAGTCGTGATGCCTCCGCTTGCCGCCTGCGTGAACATTCGACCAGCACTGATGCCGAACAGCGAACGAGGCGAGTCGGGTTAGAGACTGCTGGTAGGGCGGGAAGCAGCACGAGACCTGCCAAACTGTTAGTACGCAATGTTCACGCACCGTGTTGCAGAACATCTCGCCACAATCCTTGCACTCCACTTGAGCGATATGCGTCGCAGGACTCACTACAGCGTTCACCATACATCAGTGTCAGCGATCGGCACCGCACATGATCCTGTTCTTCCTAGCTATGAGTTTGCCTTCTACGAGCGCGTACCGCAGTTGTCGCACAGCGGCTTCGGCAACAGATCCAGCATGTCTTGCGGACGACGAAAACGAACTTCTCCGGTCTCTTTGTTCTGATGGCGTCGCAATACACACGATCAGTACGTTCGCCTGTCATCACACTTCCACACTTCCACACGCACACCAACAGCACCAGCATCACCACCGCCAACAGCACGCACGTAATAGAACTTCTGTCCGTTTTCCGGCTGCACCACCTCCTTCCAGCGCTTCTTCTTGAACAGAACCATCTCGCGATACTGTTCTCGGCCACGCCGTCCTCGGAAGTGCGCCTGCACCAGTGCGGCGGCGCGATGTTGCATCTTCGCCTCCAGCAACACTTTCTCCATCGCGAGCTGTCTGGCTTCTGCCACTTGCACACGCGCATGCCTGGCGCGCCAGTGGGTCTGTACCTTGAGCGTGGCTTGCTCAATCTGCTGCTGCGATCGCTCTCGGATCAACCGCAGTAACTTGGCATCTGCTCGGCCCTGCTTACGTTTCCACGCTGTCTGGAGCTTCACGGCAGCGTCGTACTCCTCCTTCTGGCGCCTCGCAAACGCCACTAACTGCGACGCGAACCAGCGTTTCGCGGCTCGCCATCGTCGCTGAATGCACTTTGCAGCGTCGTTCACTCGCTTCACATACATCAAGCGCGCTGAGAGTTCCTTCCGCGCTCTGCGTCGACGCACATGGGTCTGCACGCGCACCGCAGCACGTTCGCGCTGGGCTTCCTCGTCTCGGAGTTCCTGTCTCTTCCGAGCCACTTCTTGGCGAGCTGCGCGCGCTCGAAAGAGGTTCTGCATCTTGCTCGCAGCGTCGTGCTCTTCTTGATCCTTTGCGGCTTTCGCAACTCGCAGCAAGCTCGTCTGCGTCCTCACCTGCTTCCCCCTCCATACGCGCTGCAACTTCGTGACAGCTCGTTGCAACTGTTCCTCCTGTGCGAAACGCAGTAGCGTGCGCACTTGCAACTTGTCTCGCACTCGCTTCCTGCGCCACGCCATCTGAATGATTCGTGCTGCATCTTGAAGACGCTGCTGCCGGCGAGTCTCCCGCAGCAGAACGACCTCTTCAGCTGCCTTCCGCTGCCGGAACTTCGCCTGGATACATCTAGCTGCCTCGGTCTCCTTGTTGAACTGGATCCGCTTGAGAATTGCGAGCTTGCGTGCCTGTCGCCCTCGGTACACGCTTTGCAGACGCGTAGCGACCCAAAGGATGAGTCTTTCCTCGCGCTTCTGCGCCGCGATGCGTCGAGCCACGCGCGCTCGGTACAAACTCTGGATGCGAATGGCGGCACGCCAGCAATCTCCGTACTGCTCGATGACAAGCCAGTCCTCGGCGCGGTGCTTCGGTGTCATGCCCTTGAAGTGCTCGCTCTTCGAGTATGTCGCGAACTTCCAGTACTCCGCGAGCGCCTTGATCGAGAACGACTTGATCCGACTGCAGCCAGTGAGATCCAGCAACAGCAACTTGCGGCACTTTTCCGCGATCCACGAGAGACCGGTCTCCGTGAGATCGACGAGGTCTCGCAACCAGAGATATCGAAGCGACTCCGAAATCGTCGGCGAGTCGACGATCGCCAACACCCCAATGTCACCGACGCGCGAGCACCCAGAGAGGTCAAGCTCCCGTAGCGGTAGATCGAGAACACCGAGAGTCTTGAGCGTGGCGTCGGAGACGAGCGAGCAGTTCCGCATACGCAAGCTCTCGAGCCGGTGCAGCGGCATCGGTGAACCGAGTCCAGTCGTTTGTAGCCAATTCAAGTCTTGAGTGAGGTGTCGCTGGAACTCGGCAGCAGCAATGCGACTGCTTCCAAACGCACGATCGTCAACCTTCACGCACTCGCTTACGTTAAGCAAGGTGAGCGTAGATGCTCGCGCTGCGAGCAACTGATGAACGCCAGCAGATGTTACGCGCAAGCACCCAGACACGTTGAGCTCCGCTAGCTCCCGGGAGTTCGTCGCCAGGAAGTGCAGCGAGCCGTCTCCAATCGAAGGACATCGAGAGATGTCCAAGTGACGCAGCTTTGTGCATCGAAGCGCAAGTGCAGCAACGCCCTGGTAGTTGCGTTCTCCGTTGCTGCCAAAATCGATCGGACGAGGGTCTGCGAGCAGCGTGAGCCCGACGGCGTCCAAGTGCGTCATCTCTGAACATCCCGTTGCCAGGTGTCGGATGCCGAGGTCTGATACTCGCACGCAGTGACTCACGACCAAATGGCGCAGCTGGATCAGGCTCTCGCCGATCGAGCGCATCGCCAGGTCGGTCAGCTTCGTGCACCTGGAGACATCCAAGTGCGTCAGTGCCACGCAGCCTGAGCACAACCAGCTCAGCCCAACGTCGGTGAGCATCTCGCAGCCCGTCAGCACAAGTGACTCGAGTACTCGACACTTCTCAGCGAGCGACAGCAGCGAGATGTCGTTGAGCTTGTACTGCAGATCGAACCGCGCGAGGTCGAGCGAGACCAGCTCGCCACCGCCGCCATTCACGAATCCGACGACACCGGCGTCTGAGATCTGGCGACACCCGCGAAGCTTGAGGTGCTGAAGTTTTCGACAATGCTGTCCAAGCGAGAGTAGCAGCTGATCTGACACTGCACTGCAGAACGACAAATCGAGCTTCTCGAGTGTCGGACAGGCGTGGAACACTCGTTGTAGCGCGAACTCGGGCACTTTGGAGCAGCCAGCAAGCCCCAGTTCTGCAACGCAGGCCGTCGGCAACACCCCACTGTGTTAGCCGCAAAGTCCAAGTTGAGCTTCTGTGAGCCTTGTATCGCACCTCGCAGTGGCAACTGGAGCTCGCCGACCGCGCCGATGGCGGTGCTCTGAAGCGCGATCACAAAGTTGAGGTTGAGCGTCTGGAGCTGCCGACAACTGCTCACGATGTGCCGCACACCGACGTCGGTGAGCTAGCCCCATCCGACAAACATCGATCGAGATGACAAGAACAAGGAAACGAGTCAGAAGACATCGAGTAGCACGAGCAAGTGCCGACATCCAACAGTCAGGTCACACATTGAAGACGACACCTGCACTGCTTTCTCGAGAATGAGGTGACGCAGCGAAGGACAGCAGTTGCCGATCGCGAAAGCTGCTTGGTCTGTGATCTGAGCTTCACACGCATACGATCCAAAAGGGTGGTCACTAACAATGAACTAGCCTCAGAGCCAACACAAAGGCGAATCGAGTACAACGAACAGCTCAGATCCTTTCACTCTGCCGTACGTTCTCCGCGCCTGACAGGTTCAGCATCGTGATACATTGCTGTCGCTCTTTCGTCGCTGGTGGTGTCAGAACTGCTCGGGCTGCATCCGCGAACTGGTTGCCCAAGTACGTTGTCGTCGTTGGCCGACTGCTGCTCGGACGTTGCGTTGGGGATGTAGCTGTGCCACGCTCACGACGCTTCGCAAAACGCTGCAGACATGAGTCACGCGCCACCACGGACCAAAGCTGCTTGGCGTATGCGGACATGAGGTGTTAGTCATGCACCCTGACCGTTCGACAACATTGATCAACACTGAACTGAAACAGAAGCAAGCACGGCACCGAGAGGTCCAACTCGCTCCCCACAAGCACTTCGTCAGGGATCTTGCTGTACGCGAACGCTGGATCGAGCTCCGACACTACATGCTGGTGGTGGTACTGCGGCTGGTGGAGTGCTCGCGAAGGCGAGGACGACGATGGCGCTTCCGAGTTGGAGTTCGTTTGGAGTTTGGCCAGCCGGATGCCGCTGTGCGCTTGCTTCTTCTTCTTCTTCTTGAAACCCATGTCACTCCTCGACGGCATCAACGCTTTCCAGCAGGAGCAGAGAAGGGAAGCGAGCACACCTTGAGGTTATCGAGAAAAAACACATTCACTAAAATTATGGTGTACTCCTATTTCAAAGTAGTGTGTGTGTGTCTGTCGCGCAAAAGTGCCCCAAGCTCTTCCTTCCTCTGGAGAAGTTCGGTGCGCAGGTTCGATGCCTACGACAAAATCTCTCTGGCTTAGAAACCACACCACTTGAGAGAGTGCTGGTGAGCGAGAAGCTGCCGACCAACCGACCGTCCGACCGATCGATCGGCTCCATCGCTTGATCAAAACGTCAACCTCGCGAGAACGAAATGCTCTCGAATGACGAAAGGCCCAGATATGGGATCTCGCGATGGTCCCCGACCGAGCTCCCTTCCTCCACGAGCTCCCCATCGTCGTCGATCTTGACCACGCCGAAGCCCATCCATTGCATCACCACGACGTACGCGATGATATTGATGAAACTCAGCGCGCCGAGTGCGTAGAACATGTACTCGAAGTGTCCATCGTCCAGGTTGTTCGGGATATACTTCTGGAAGATCAGCGTGAACGTCGACGTGAGGTTGCTCCCCATCGCAAGCGTGAACATGCTGATCACGTGGCACGTGCTCTTGAGATGCGCCGGCACTTCGTTGTAGATCAGCTCGAACGCGCTCATGTAGATCAAGCACCCAGCGACTGCGATCATCACATACATTGGCACCGCGTAGCCCCACGAGATGTCGCTCATCGGCTGCCCCGAGCCCGTGTCCGTGATATTGATCGGCATGCCATCCATGTCCAAGCCCGTGAGCTTGTTACTGCCACGGCGGATCACCTCGAAGCTCCCCGCCCAGAACATCGTCAGCATCGCCACCACGAGGCCCGTCAGCACCTTGCCATACGCGCCAGGAGGTCGCCCCATCACGCGGTTGTACAACGGATACATGTAGCCGTCAAGGAACTTGACGAGGAAGATCGCCGTGAGCGGGTCGAAGATGCCGAGACTCGCGCCTGGAACCTGCGTGTTGTGATCCTCCGGATCCGTCGTCAGCCGCAGATCGCACTGCTGCGCGATCGACTGGAAGTTCGCGTCCAGTTGGTCGTACGCGCACTCCCACATGATGAGGAAACACGCGAACGGCAGCACGCGGATCACCATCTTGATCTCGTCTACGGTCTCGTCATTGAACCGCCCGCCATTCGACGCCTTCGACTTGTCCATGTACGCCGTGTTCATGCCGTAGCGGATCCATGCGTACATCCCAAAGAGACAGCAGACGATGACCACGTACGACAGGTACTGACCCGACGGCCCGATTGTCGACACGAACGCTGCGATGAGGTTCACCGGAAACGTGACCCCGAACGCGAGCAGCCCATATCGCAGCATGCGCGCCTCTTTGCTGTACTCGCAGTTGCCGTTCACGATCTCGAAGATCTTGGTGATCGCGCTCACTTGCGGCTCGAAGTGCACGTAGCGCGGGAACGCCGACATGAAGAGCGCGATCGCGAGCACCATGACGCCGCCGCAGATCGCAAACGTGACGAAGTAGCCGTAGCGGCTCGGCACGAGCCCCGATCCCGTGACGCAGAGCACCGAGAGGTAGCCGTAGGCCACGAGCGCGCCGAGGTGCACGGCGCGGTTGAAGTACTTGAAGAATCCGTTGTTCTGCGCGACTTCGTTCGGGTCATTCGGGTCGAACTGGTCAGCACCGAACATGAGCATGTTCGCCTTGAGCGCGCCCGTGCCGACCGCGATGCCCAGGAAGAGCCCGACGTGGCAGATGACGTTGGAGAGCACGGTGCTGGACTCCATCAGGTCCGGATGCGCCGAAAGCGTCACGAGCAGCGCGCCGACCGTGTACACAATACCGAAGACCCAGAGCGTCTTGTAGCGTCCCCACTTCTCATCGGCGATGTGGCCGCCGAGCAGCGGCGAGAGGTAGCAGATCGACGTCCACGTGCTCTTGAGCGAGTTCGAGCTCGCCTGGTCCCACCCGAGCTTCCCCATGTAGTTCTTGAGGCCCTGGTTGATGCCGTAGTAGCTCATGCGCTCGGCGAACTCGAGGATGAGGATGAAGGAGCAGACGTGCAGCAGTACGTTCTTGAAGTGCTGGTTACGCTGCTCCCACGGACCCTCGACGTAGTAGGCTGACTCGGCGCCAGGGCTGCAGCTCCCGCCATCGTGGCTCGGGAACGGCGAGCGCGTGGCCGCCGCCGTCGCCGCCGCCGCCGAGCGCCGTGACTGGCGCGAGAGCGTCGACGCCAGGGACCCACCACCAGCGGCGGCCATCACCTTCTTCTCCTGCGCGCTCATGCGGGGCGCAAAAGCTGCCGTCGAGGGCGGTCGGTCGCGCGCGCCGACGTGGTCGTCACTGGATGTTGACCTGCCTGTCTGTCTGCCTGCGACGGACCTGACCTTGCTGCTCTGCTGCTCTGCTGCTCTGCTGCTGCTTGATGTGCGGCTTGCTGCGAGAATGAAGGATGAGGCGGAGGAGAGCTGTGGTTGACTTCGTTGTTAGTTGACGCATTTCGAGAGGGCAGGAACGTGGAGAGGCAACTTTATACAGGGAGATGTGACTGCTTTGATAGGGTGTAACGCATGGTTTAAGTGGGTATAAAGAGGAGAAAGTGCCAGTGGGAGAGGCAAAAGTTGTCCGTCCGGCTCCATCGTGTGTCAGAAAAGGGGTATGATTCCTCTCGTAATGAGAGCACGCATTACAAGAGGTCTTTCTGCACCTTTCATAAACCCATACAAGAGAACACCCATTAAAGAGGAAAAACAACAAACAATCCCATCTTTCAACTTCGTCATCGTGACCACATAACAACGGACCCAGTGTCCCCAGACACCATCATGTTCCGCAACCATGCGTGTCATGCATCAACTCGCTACAACGACAACAACTTCCCTTCGACTCTCTCTCTCTCTCTCTTGCATTCTTCTTCTAGCCGTGGACGGATCGCTCGATCTCGATCTCGTTTCCTCGTTACTACTGCAATCCTACTTCTGCCACTACTACTTGTACCGCCCCCTGCTCTACCTACCTACCTACCTACCTACCCATTAGCCGCGAGACAGCGATATACTCTCAAATGAAGAGTGGCGCGGGATGTGGCCGATGTCCAGCTCGCGGCTGTCGAGCCCGCCCGCCTCGGCGAGCTTCAGGTCGTCGTCGACCTTCACGACCCCAAAGTCCATCCATTGCATCACCACGACGTACGCGATGATGTTGACGAAGCTCAGCGCGCCGAGCGTGTAATACATGTACTCGAAGTGCCCGTCGTTCAGACTCGCCTCGCCGATGTAGTCTTGGAAGATCAGCGTGAACGTCGACGTGAGGTTGCTCCCCATCGCCACCATGAATAGATTGATCGCCTGGCACGTGCTCTTGAGGTACACGGGCACCTCGTTGTAGAACAGCTCGTACGCTGTCACGTTGATCAGGCACTCGGCGACCGCGATCATCACATACATTGGCACCGCGTAGCCCCACGAGATGTCGCTCATCGGCTGCCCCGATCCCTTGTCCACGATCGGCACGAGCATTCCCGACTCCTCATCCTGGTAGAACAGCTGGTCGCTGTGGCGACGGATCTCCTCAAAGATCCCCGCCCAGAACATCGTCAGCATCGCCACCACGAGGCCCGTCAGCACCTTGCCGTACGCGCCAGGAGGTCGCCCCATCACGCGGTTGTACAACGGATACACAAAGCGATCGAGGATCGGGATCAACACGATGATCGTCAACGGGTCGAAGATGCCGAGACTCGCGCCTGGTACTTGCACCTCGTAGTCACCGTGGTCATGGTCCAGCCGCAGATCGCACTGCTGCGCGATCGACTGGAAGTTCGCGTCCAGTTGGTCGTACGCGCACTCCCACATCACCATGAAGCACGCGAACGGCAGCACGCGGATCACCATCTTGATCTCGTCCACAGTCTCGTCGTTGTATCGTCCGCCATTCGACGCCTTCGACTTGTCCATGTACGCCGTGTTCATGCCGTAGCGGATCCATGCGTACATCCCAAAGAGACAGCAGACGATGACCACGTACGACAGGTACTGACCCGAAGACCCAACGTTCGACACGAACGCTGCGATGAGGTTCACCGGGAACGCCGCCGCGAACGCGAGCAGCCCATATCGCAGCATGCGCGCCTCTTTGCTGTACTCGCAGTTGCCGTTCACGATCGAGCACAGCTTCGTCAGCGCGCTGTCCTGCGGCGCAAAGTGCACGTAGCGCGAGAACGCCGACACGAAGAGCGCGTACGCGAGCACCATGATCCCACCGCAGATCGAAAAATTGGCAAAGTAACCGTACTCCTCCGTGATCGCGCCGGAGCCTTGCACGCAAAGCACCGAGAGGTAGCCGTACGAGAAGATCGCGCCGAGGTTGATCACGATGTAGAAGTAGCTGAAGAACTTCTCTTTCTGCGCGATCTCGTTCGGGTCATTCGGGTCGAACTGGTCGGCGCCGAACGTGATCACGTTCGCCTTGATCGCGCCTGTCCCGACCGCGATGCCGCCGAAGAGCCCGACGTGGCAGAGCAAGTTCGCCAGGATGTTGTACTCCCGGATCGCCGGAACCGCCGACGCCGTGAGCAAGAACGCGCCCGCCGTGTACCAGATGCCGAAGACCCAGAGCGTCTTGTAGCGTCCCCACTTCTCGTCGGCGATGTAGCCGCCGAGCAGCGGCGAGAGGTAGCAGATCGACGTCCACGTGCTCTTGAGCGAGTTCGAGCCGGCTTGCGTCCAGCCCAAAATGCCCATGTAGTTCTTGAGGCCCTGGTTGATGCCGTAGTAGCTCACGCGCTCGGCGAACTCGAGGATGAGGATGAAGGAGCAGACGTGCAGCAGTACGTTCTTGAAGTGCTGGTTACGCTGCTCCCACGGACCTTCGACGTAGTAGGACGAGCCACCGCCGTCGCTGCCGGGAGTGCCGTTGCCGTTGCCAGTGGTGTAGCTGCTGCGGTTAGCATAGCTGGCGTTCAGGGAGCGCTGTGAGTGGCGCGAGAGCGAGTGCGGCTGCGTGGATGACTGCGAGCTCATGGCGGCGAGCGCGGCGGTCGGGGGCTCGCGGTCCATGCGCGCAACCGGCGCGCCGCGGCTCTAGTGTCTTCGCGTGCGGTGGCCGCCAGGTTGGGCCGCGTCACCGGGTGGGAGAAAGGAGGCAGGCAGGCAGGCGCAAGTGCGCGAGCGCGTGCACCTAGCGAGCGAGTCAGGCGCGCGAGCGGGGCGCGCGCGCTTTTAACTTGGGTTTTGTATCGCTTGGTGTTCGACACCACGATTTGCGTATGCGCGTGTGTGGGTGTGGGTGTGTGTGTGCTATGGGTCTTGCGTCTATTCTGACGTGTTTCGCGCTTCCGCTCGTCTACTTTCCGAATCTTTTCCAACCCACCTCGCAATTCTTCGAATTTCGTGCATTCTCGCAGCGTTTCTCAGTACCTGTGATCCTGAATTTCTTCGACGCTATTTGTTTGTAGAGGCAGTAGCAAATCCCGCTTTAACGAGGTAAGCCACTCTGCTTAGGCGCACAACCTCCAGAACTCGCTCAAAGAAGAAGAAGAAGAAGACGACGATGGCGGCGGAGCGCGTGACGGTCACGATCTCCACGGCGCCAGCTGGCGACGAGCAGCGCGGCGACGCGGCGGAGGCGGCGGACCCGCGGTCTGCGCTGCACGCGACGCTCGGCCTCGCGTCGTCCGCTGCGAGCCTCGCGCTCTTTCCGTACGTCGCGGCGGGCCGAGCTGCGCTCCATGCGACGTCGCTCGCAGTGCACGCGCCGCTCGCGCTCTCGCGCCACGTGACGCACTCGATCATGGGGCCGCAGACGAGCGCGCCTGCTGCTGCGGAGACGTGCGACCTCTTTGGCGAACGCCTTGCCGACGCGACGGACCAGGAGGACGGGACGGAGGCGCCAGAGCTCTTCCCACAAGAGTACCCAACGATCATCGAGGCACACGACGACGGCACTATCTCGGAAGTGACCGCGAGCGCGAATGGCGGCGTCATGTCGCAGCTACTCTTCCTCCCTGTGCGCTTGGTGTCGACGGGCGTGTCGACAGCGGCGGCGATCCCGGGCTCGCTCCTCTCCTACAGCGGACGAAAGATCTCCGGCGCGGTGTCCACGTCGCAGGCGCTAGCGACGACTGCAATCGTGGTCTCGGGCGGCGCCGTTGCGCGCACGTCGCTCCACGTCGCGCAGGGACTCACGCACGGCGCGCTCTCGACCGCGTCATTCACGGCCACGAAACTTTCTGGCGCGGTCGGCACGTCGGTGCGCACGGTCGGGTTCGCGATCCCGACGTCCGTGTCGAACGCAGTGTGGCAGGGGGTCGGCGCGACGGGCAGCGCGTCGGTGAGCATTGTCTCGTACGCGATCGCGGTGCCGGCGTACCGGATGCTGGCTGCGCTCGTGCCGGACCTGGCGCAGCACGTGAGCGAGCGCGATTGCGTCGAGAAGACGCGCGAGGTCGTGCAGCTGCTCGTGAAGGTGCTCGGACCGCAGAACGCGTTTTACTTGCTCAAGTTCGTGTACGAGACGGTGAACAGTGAGGAAGCGTACGACATGTTCTTGCTGTGCCACGACCTCGTGCGCGAGTCGCTCGACGGCGAGAACTACCGCAGCGCTCGAGCGTCGATCGGCGAGTCGACAGGGGTGAGCGCGCTCGCGCCGATGATCGAGAGCTGGTACAACATCCTCCCCTCGGTCGAAGAGCTCGTCGACGCGTTCGTGTTCGTTGCCGACGTTTCCGGAGAAGTGCTCGACAGTCTTGTGGCGCCGTCGCCATCGTCACCATCACCAAAGACTGCGGACGTGTGTTCGTCTCGGTTCGAGTACATCGAGGAAGATGGTGACTCGACTGCGAGCAACAGCAGCACTAGCGACGACGAGACGGAGACCGACGGAACGGATGCAGAGATTAGCAGCCATAGCACCATCTCGAACGACGCGTTCGAACGGCAGTTTATCACGGACGACGAAAGCGAAAGCGATGCGCAGAGTGGGGACGAGAAGGAGGAGGAAAGCAGCGCGGCACAAGCGGAGGCGTTCGTGGAGATTGACGAGGGCTTCAGTAGCGACTCTTTCTCATCTCTTTCGTCCTCGCCGCTGCCAGAGCCACAGACCGCAGTGAACGCAGGCGTGGCGTTCCTCGCGCAAGTGTGCGACAGCGACGAGGCGGCATCGCTCTTTAATGCGTTCGGCGACTTCCTGGACGTGCTGGTGAACTGAGCGCGTCGGTACTCAACGAGTCCCGAGAGCGTTCGTAGTGTGTGGTGCGTGTATTTATCAAGCGAGTGGCTGGGCATCGTCTCGATAGCCAGCCATGTTCAGTCAGTCCATACGATACTCCATTACAACCCACATAGCTTGGTGGTGCCGCCAACCAGCTTAGCTTAGAACGCGGCGCCGAGGAGCATTGCTGCGAGTCCCAGGTGCCACCACCCGAGCACCGCGCTGCTCGCTGCCGACTTGGAGGTGCTGCCCTTGCCGCCACTGCTGCTGGTGTTGCAGTGCGCTTTCATCTGGTTGAAAAAGTCCTTGAACGGGGTCTCGGCCGCGCCTACCTGTACCGTGCAAGATGGCAGCCCGGCGTCGTCGAGCTCGACCGCGAGCTTGGAGCAGTTGGCGCTGGCGCAGAACTTGTCGAGTGTCTCGTTCGAGGGCGCCACGAGCTGGCTCGAGGCGACGAAGTAGCCGGCTTCCTTGGCGCACTGGTTGATCGCCGGCATGAGCACGTAGAGCTTCTGGAAGAGCAGCTCCTCGTCGCAGCGCGTCGTCGCGTTGGAGTTGGAGGCTGTGGCTGTGGCGCTGTGGCTCGTGGTGGCGTTCGCGGCAGCCGTCGAACCGGCGAGCAGCGCGAGCGCCAGCAGCAGCCGCAGTCGCAGCCGCAGCGGCGGCGAGCGCAGGAGCGTCATGAGCAGCGCTAGTGGCTGCCTGGCGTAGCGGTGCTTGCGGGAGTCAAACACCTGTCGTCAGGTTGACACGGTCGAATTATGACTAAGGCTCGAATGACGACTGTAGCCTCGACTCTACCTCTCTAATCATCTCCTCGCAGCGCCGCGAGCTGCCAGCGGAGCCCGTCGGACTTGCTACCGCCACGAGTCGGAAGACCGGGTCCCTCCAGTGGCTTCCGAGCTGCCGCCGCGTCGCTGCTGTCGCCTGCCGCCAGCTGCGGGAGCGGATGCTCGACCTCCACGAGTCGCTCGAACGCGAGCAGCTTGCGCTGCAGCGCCTGCGCCTTATGCACGTGCCCAAAGAACACGAGCGCCTGCAGCAGCGCCCTCGCGTGCTGCTTGAGCGCCGCGCTCGGCTGGCTCTTCACGCACTGCTGCAGCACGAACTGCTCCTCCTCGGCGCTGCCCTTCTTGATCTTGTTGCGGCGCTCGTTGCGTGACAGCCGCACCTTCTTCGGCGGCTTCGCCAGCGCGCCTGCACCGCCTATTGACGACGACGAGCCCGCGCCGCCGAGCGCCTGCGTCGCGTAAAAGTGGCTCGACGTGGCCTGCGCCAGCGTCTGCATCGCGAAGTTCCCGATGCTCAGCGCGCTGTTGTGGCTACCCACGGAGCGCATCGACGCGCTCGAGAGCGCGCTGTCTGCCGCGCTCGGCGCGCCCGAGTACTCGCTCTGCGCGTCGTCGGCGCCGCCAGCGGCATCGCCATCCTGCTGCCAGCGGCTGCCGTCGATGCCGTGCAGCTTGAACAGTCGCTTCTGCTCGCGGATCGCCGTCAGCCGCGTCCAATGGCTCACGTACGCGGTCGAGTTGGACGCGATCTCGTCGAGGAGGATGGCGAGCGCCTGCAGCACGCCAGTCTCCACGTCGCTCTCCACCAGATCCTCCCGCTTGTGCAGGTACGCGATTCGCAGTGCTTCGGCGTACAGCTTGTTCGCGACTAGCAGTGCCACAGCTTCGTCAATGTCGTGGCAGTACTCGACGTAGATGCGCGCAGCGGACAGGACAGCGGCTTCTTCGTCGTCGTTCTCCTGACTGAGCAGCTTCTGTGCGACCTGGTACGCAAGACGCTGCACCTCTGACGTCGACTGCTTCGCCTTGAGCGCGAGCGACAGCCCCATTTGCCACTGCCCCGCTGCCAGGAACGCTCGCTGTGCCTGCGGATACGCAGCCTCCGACAGGTACACGTACGCAGCCGCTTCGTGCTGGTTCGTTGCCTCCAGGTGCTCTCCCTTCAGCATAACCAGCCGCTTCTGGAATGCTTTTGCTTCTGCGGACGCACTCGAGGGCGACGGGAAGAGTGCGATTGCCTGGTCGTACAGCGCTCCCTGTGTCACCACTGCAACCGCGGCGTCTTCGTACTTGCGCTTCACCTCCTCGTCCGACGAACTGTCACAAATCAGCGCGCTGACGTGCACGAGCGCCTTCGCGTATCGCTTCAAGTGCATGTCGATGGTGTACTTGATCAAGCTCGCGTTCGGAGCCATCTGCGAGAGCTTGTCCAGGAAAGGCACATACTCTTTCGGATCGCGTTGTGAGTACGACGCGACGAAGCGCACCAGCTCGATGTCGTACAGCCCCAGCGCTTCATCGTAGAGGACATCCACCTGTGTGAGCAGGATCAGGTGCTTGATCGCGCGCTTGGCGACTGCGAGCCCATCTTCGCGATGCAACAAAGTCTGGATCTTCGCCAGCGCATCCGCGTACTGCGGTGGCGACTGCTTCACGGCAGCCGTCAAAAACGGAAGCAGCAGCGCACTCCGGAGCGCTTCCGTGCACTCGTCGCTGCTCTCAATCTCTCGAATCACTCCCATCATCGCCTGGCACACGACGTTCACTTTGTCGTTGTTTTCGTTGTCTGCAGGAGCAGTGCTTGGGGTAGTGATAAACGGTACCACCTGCGGCGCATACTTCGCTTTCCACACATCCATTGAATGCAAGGTCGTGATGAACAGACACAGACGGTCGCTGGTGATCTGCGCGGGTTTCTCCGACAGGAACGTGCGCACCAAATGCTGTGGGAAGTTCGCCAGGAACGCCTCGGAGTCAAAGTCCACGAGCAAGTTGAGATCCAGGCGGTGCTTCCGACACATCTCGAGCGCTGCAACGTACTGCAATCGCTCGATCTGCTTGACCACGAGTGCCAGCACGAGCATCCTCGGCGCCATGCACTCCAAGTTGCCTCGCGGCATCTGCACGATGACATTCGCGCGGTCGCCCACCACAGCCACGAGCTTCGACCCGCGTTCCACATTACGAGACTCATACTCATCCAGCTTCAGGCGCTTCAATCCCTCGAGTGGCACCATGCGGAGTTGCGCTTGACTCCCCAGCGTCGTGAACAGCAGCACAGACGCCCGTGGGCAGTATCGGAATGTCGAGCACGCTGGCACAATCAGCTTGTCGTTGACGTACAACTTTGACGAAGCCTGGAGTCCGATCACCACATGACTCTCAACGTCTGAAGATCCTTGCTCAGCTGCGGCGACCACTGTCATCTGCGCGAATGCAGGGCATCGATCCGAGAGCTCAGTTGGGAAGCACTCGCCATTTCTGTCAAAGTCCAGCGACGAGATCGTGTGCACGGTGCCATTGTGCGTCTGGACAGCGATGGTCGTCGCTCTAGATTTGTTCGAGCCGTTCCATTCCGCCTGATCCACCACCTCTGTCGCTCTTCGTACGCCTTCGAGAGCTGGAGGATACGCGATCTTGAGTACGGGAGCGCTACCGAGGAGAGATGCTGCCGTCCCAACGACGAGTGCGTCGTTCCAGGCCGACTTGCCCACCAGTGCGAGCGCTTTGTCGTCTCCGTGCTGCGTCATTCGCATCCAGTGCAGACTCGCTAGCGCGATCACAGGCTCGAAGTCGTCCTTCTGGTGTGAAATGGCCCTCTTCACGGGAGTGCTTGACAGATAGTCCTCGACCACCACCAGCTCTCCACTCGACAAAAGAGCACTCAGCGTCTCGCTCTGCGAATCGAACACGACCGAGTTGATCGCAGCGGGAAAGTCAACTCGGTGCAGCGCCATCGGAGGCGGCACGAGTGCTTGGTGCAGCGGCGTGAGCAGCAGCTTGCTTCCATCGACGACGCCCGTCACGACGACTGATTTGGCCGCCTTCGTGACGGATGAAAACACCTCGCGCTCCGCGCGCGAGACGTCCCACACGAACTCTTCGTGCAGCAAAGCTGCTGCGCCGTGGGTGGAGGTGAGCGAAAGCGCCAGCATATGGAGCTGGGTGGCTTTCTCCTCGTCCCAAGCGAACCGCACCAACTGCTTCGCTTCCGCATGTAGCCGGCGCTCCTGCTTCAGATACCAGTGGTAGTTGTTGCGTGTCCACAGCTGCACGATTGACGTCGTCTGCGCACTCTCGCTGTGATCCGCCGACGAGCTTTCCAGCGCCACCGCGAGCACATCCGAATCAATGTTCCACTCAACTTGCAGCACGCGGAGTTCCGACGCACGGTACTCTACAGGCAGCGCGAACTCGCCATGGCGCAAGCCGTTGCGCTCGAAAAACACCACGAAGAGCTGCTCCTTGCGAGCCTCGCTCGTGGCAATGAGCGAGTGGTTCGGACACCAGTCGAGCGCCGCGCCGAGCTGGGGGATCGCGCGCCCGTCTTCGAGGCGACCGAGCGCGTGAAACTCGAGCTGTGCCGTGAACACCAGCACCTTCTGCGCCGCGTTCCCCTCCGCGTCCACGACCGGCACGTTCGCAACGAGGTACTGCGCGTCCTCGCGCCAGCGTAGCGCAAGCTCTTCACCCGGCTGCTCCCTGCGCGCGAACCCGGGCGGCAGGTACGCGTCCAAATGCATCTCGCGCAGCACCTCCCACTGCGCGTTCATCACGATCAGCGACCCGGTGGCCGTGGCGACCGCGAGCATCTCCTGGTTGCTGCTCCACGCGACGCCGCAGACGCCGCCGTCCACGGCGCCGATCTCCTCCATGGCACGCGTTTGCAGATCCACGACCACCAGCGCGCCGTCAGCGCTGACGCACGCGAGCGCGTCCAGCTCCGCCACGAATGCGAGCCACTTCCAGCGCCCAGCGCTCGGCACGCACGCGCTCAAGTCGACGAGCAGCTCCGGCGGCGATGACGCGTCATCGTCGTCATCGTCTGCGAGCACGAGTGCGTCGATCCGCCCGTCGCTGCGCAGGAAAAACGCTTGCTGCTCACTGGTGCTGAGCGCGAAGGCGGCGTAGAGCGCAGCGGAGCTGGACGAAGGCGCAGGCAGCGGCCGCAGCTGCCGGCGCAGCGACACAAGGTTCCTCATGGCTGCGAATCTGGTGGTGTACGTCAACTTTTTGAATCGGACAGGGCTTAATTTGAGCAAGTCCTAATCTGAGCCGTTCAGATGTCTAAAACGCACTTCGCGCTTGTCCATTGTTTTGGCTCGAAATGTGCGCTCTACTCCACAGGCAGCACATACTCGCTCGCAATGCGACCGGCACAAAGGAAGAGTCGCATGGAGCAGCAGCACAAGTGCCTTCGTCAAGAGCAGTCAGTGGTTGCTGACGCGACGACAAATGTCAGTCAGATGGTGAAGCTGCAGGTTTGATTCATACAATGGAGACTCTCGTAAGTTTCTTTCTCTCTTGGTCAGTGCTGGATGCTTGAGACTCTTGCCAGAGCTCAAAAGCTCGCTCGATGCTCGTGAAGGTGTCGTTTCCTGCTGCTGTTGCTGGTGGGTTGCCGCCAACTGACGACATCCGCTCAGATCTCAGCAGCTCACTTGGTGACCGCGTTCGCCTTGACGAACTCGAGCGCCTTGGTGAAGCTGTCCTTCGGCGCCACCTTGAGCTCAATCTGCCCAATCTTGCCGCCAGGCAGTACGATCACGTGCGATCGGTCCACGCGCGTGCCGTCGTTCGACGAGCTCCCAAAGTACCCGATGAGTTCGTGCTTCGGATCCGACAGGAAGCTGTACGCGTAGCTCTGCTTCTCCTTCCACGCCAGCAGCTCCGCCGGCGTGTCCGCACCGAGACCGTACACGTCAAAGCCCGCGTCGTTGATCTCCTTCAGGTTGTCGTTGAACCCGCACGCCTGGATCGTGCAGCCCGGAGTGTCGGCTTTCGGGTACATGAAGAAGATCGCGCCGCGCTCCTTGAACAGGCTCTGCAGCGCCACCTTTTCCGACGCATGGTTCGACAGCTCGATCTCGAGCGACAGCGTCTCGCCCACCGCGAGCGACTTTGCCGGCGTCGTAGCAGCAGCAGTAGTAGTATTCTCAGCAGCCGGGGCCACAGCGGCCGGGGCCTCAGCAGCCGGAGCCTCAGCATCTCCAGCCGACACGCTCTGCTTGTTCGCCGTCACAAACGCCACCGCACGGTCGACACTCTCAACCGGCGACACCTTGCCCTGGATGTCGCCCACGACGCCACCCTTGAGGATCACGACGTGCGAACGCTGCACCTTGGTGCCTCCCACGGAGCTCCCAAAGTACTTGATGAGCTCGTGCTTGGGGTCGCTGAGCAGGTCGAAGTTCAGGCTCTCTTTCGTCTTCCAGCTCGAGAGCGCCTTGGGCGAGTCCGCGCTCAGCCCGTAGACACCAAAGCCCGCGTCGCGAATCTCCTGGATGTGGTCGCGGAAGCCTGTGCGCAGTGATCGATCGACCGCAAGAAAGTCAAGCAAAGTGAGCGGTTAGAATGTGTGCTAACTGTAGCAGAACTGTAACCATCTCCTCCGCCAACGCACCGCACGCCTGCTTGGTGCACCCCGGAGTGTTCGCTCTTGGGTACATGAAGAACACGACGCCGCGCTCCTTGAACGTGTCGAGGAAGCGCACGGAGGCGCCGCTCTGGTCCACGAGCGTCACGTCGGCGGTGGCAGTGGCGCCGACCGTCAGGTCGGTCCCTACTGCCTGCTTCTTGGCCGCGGGAGACGCGCTGGACGCCGGCGCGCTGCGCTTGAGAGCAGATGCGGCCGAGGGCGACGCGGCGGCGGCGGCAGCAGCAGCGGCGGCCGTCGGAGACTTGTTGGCGCTGCGCGTAGACACCATCGGAGCTTCCTGGCTTGATTGGCGATCAGATTGGCGATGTGCGGATCTTGGAATGATCGAGACAACGCGCAAGGGCCGGGTAGTTTTCACCCGGAAAAGTGCGATTCGAGGTTATTTTGCGGAGGTTTAGATCGCAAAAGTGAGAAAATGAAAAAGCACTAATCGAAGATTGGCATTTTTTTCGAAATCTTGTTTTCACTTCGGGATCGGTTTATTTCCCTCCTAGCCTCAAAGGGTTTCTAACGAAGCTCTTCGAAAAGAACGAGCGTTGCTAACTCAATTTCTAACCGCCTTCCGCGTTCGATTTCTAAACAAGGTAGATCAATTTAAGAGCACTTTAGAAACGCTTTTTACGCCTGGTGCTACCGACTACAATTTACAAAAACAGCCGTAACCTCGTGATTTTCCGCTCAAACTTTGCATCACTTTTGGCTCAAAACGCCGCACTGGTCATAAACTGCACAGCGTAACCTTCATAAAAAATACAGTGCGGCGTTTCGAGCCAAAAGTGATGGCACAGCGGAAAATCCGAAGGCTAGAATGGTAAAGACAGGGGTGTACCCTATTTTGAAAATGTTACGCTTCTGAACAACACGAAACCACACCACGACTCGCTTAAATACGACCGACAACAACCACTTTCGCAAAAGGTCGCGGGCGCAATTGGCACCACCACCACCGCCGCCGCTGACACCTTCCACTCTGCAGGAAGCACTTCGTCTTGCGCCGTGGCGAAAGCGAAAGGATTTCCCACTGGAGATGGCGAGGTGCATTCCGATGGTGTCTTCGACAGTAGAGCCACCACTTGCTGTATACGCGAACTCTTGAACGCCGCCAAGTCCTCGGCCGACAAGCAGGACAACGACGAGCAGCTCAAGGATGCCGTCTTCTCGAAGGTGCGCTCTCGCTGCTGGCGTTGTAGTAGGATAAGCGTATGGCGCTGATGGTACGTCCGATCTCGCAGAAACAAGCAAAGAAGGTGGAGCGTGTGACGAGGAAAGAGAGCGACATCGCCGAGGGCTTTGAGTTCGACGCCGATGGCTTCGCCGGCCCTACAGGCTCATCATGGAGCTTGACGAGTGTGTTTATCGCTGCTGGTGATGGTTCGTGTGAGGTGGTGATGGTGCACAGGTCTCTAACGAGCGAGTGAATGGATGCAACAGAAGCGATCTCGCGCATCGAGACACTAGAGAAGACGATGCAGCAGAGCACAAAGCGCACGACGATCCAGGCGACGATCGCCAAAGTGCGCATGGAGAAGGACGAGACGAAGAACGCGAAGCTCGAGAAGGAGGCACGCAAAGCCGCCAACCAGCAAAAGGTGACCGAAAGCGACGCGGAGGACGAGGAAATTGGCGATATGGCTGGTGGAGCGGACAAGAGCGGGCCGGGCGAAGGAGACGGGTCGGAGGCCGGTGGCAGCGACGACAAATACCACGACGACGAAGAAGACGATGCACCCGCGTACGAGCACAAAGAGGCTGGAAGAGAAGGGCGACGTGGTCGAGGAAAAGCGTCATCGCGCCGGAGTAGTTTCCCGTCGACCCGTTCGCCGCCGAGGAGTTCGCAAGTTGGATTTCGAGACGTTTGCGGATCTCAGGCTTTCGTGGGAGATCATGGGGGCGATCACGCAGCTCGGCTATGAAAACCCCACGCTGATCCAGCAGCACACGATTCTGATTGCGCTGACAGGCAAAGTCATCTACGCGAGCGCGCAGACGGGTAGTGGCAAGACAACAGCGTTCCTGCTACTGATTCACGAGCGTCTGCAGCTCCGGTCGCACCACGTGCAGTCGACGCGCGT
>JAASFW010000211.1:0-29575 GCA_023334005.1 Globisporangium orthogonon | reverse complement strand
TCGACGGCGCAGTCATCCCTGTCAACATCGAGATGAGCGTCGTCTTGCCGGCGCCGTTGTGGCCCAGCAGACACGTGATCTGGTCCTTGTACATCGTCAGGTTCATGCCTTTCACCGCGACCTTCTCGCCGCCAGGCACCGAGAACACCTTGCGCAGACGCTGCACCGACAGCGCCGCGCCATTGCGCTCCTGCTCGCGAAGTTCGGCGCTCACAGCCTCGTAGTTCGGATCAACATCGACCTCAACGGAGGCGAGCGTCTCAACCTTTTGCGAGACCTGCGTCTTGCGGCGCCGGCCACGCCAGTACGACGGCGAGATTGGGAAGTACCACTTGAGTGTCGTGCCCCAGTCCTTGGGCACGACCTTCTCGAGGTATAGCCCGATGAGCGTGTACAGAATCGTGTCGAAGAGGAACGCGAGCAGCACCGTGGAGAAACGGTAGTTGTCACTCAGCGTGCTCATGTTGTCGAACGTGATGCCCTGGCCCGTAGACTCGAGATTCGCGACCACCTTCACGCCGAACGCGAGCGCCACTGGCGAGAGCACCGAGGCTGCGATGCGGCTGCTCTCCCTGGCGGTCGTCTTGAACGCAGTCGAGACGAAGTACATGACGAAGAAGAGGATCATGCCCATGAACGCGCCAGGACGCGACTTGCTGTAGACTGCGCTCACGAGGAAGCCGAACGAGAGCACGCTCGTGCCGAAGAGGAAGAAGAAGACGAAGATGAGCACCACCGAGCTGTTCGCGAAGAGGCCCGCGAGGCCCGCGATCGCCTGCAGGATCGCGCCGACGAAGATGATACCAATGTACGTGATGTACCACGATATGATGATTGCCTTCTCCTTGACGCCGAGGATCTTCATGAACTCGCGCATGCGCGACTCCTTCTCCTGGATGAACATCACGAGCACGCGAGAGAGCATGTACAGGTACGCGAGCACGAATACGAGTGCGAACACGTCCTTGACCTGATCGTAGAACGGCGAATCCGTGTAGCTCTTGATTGGGAACGGCGCCACATACGCGCCGAGGTACGGCTGCGGGACTTGGCGGAGCGGCGTGAGCAGCGCCTCCTTCGCTTCCTTGGATATCATCGCGAACAGTGTGGAGGTCGACAACTCGGCGCTGGTGCTCTCGCTGCCTTCGCCTGCAGCGGCGGAGAGGCTTACGAGCGCGCTCTTAATGAGCGCGTCGTTCGTCAGCGTCGACAGGAGGTGCTCGTCAAGCTCGGGGCTGGACGGCGCAGTCGCCTGCGCGCGCTGACACTTACCCGTCGTCGTTTTGGCGCGCGCGTCCCACTTGGGCATGCACGTCACGAAGCGCGTGACGAGCGTCTGCAGTGTCATGAAGCCCGTCACGGCGTAGCGCGCGTATTGCTCCGTGTCGATGCTGCTCTGGAACGGAGACACGTCCGAGTCCCACGTGCTCGGTACGCGGCCAGACTCGCCGTCTTCTCCCATCGTCGAGTTGAGGCGTAGCGTGTACTCGATGGAGCTGAATGTGCCGATGGCATCCTCGCTCGGCATCGTGTCGAACACGATCGCGCCGTAGATGCGGGGGTTACTCAGGCCATCGCCGTACTTCTTGCCCGAGACGTACTGCTCGAGCTCCTTGGTCGACGCAAAGAACCGCACACTCTCCTGCAGTGACGGCACCTGCGGCGACGTCGACGTGTTGAGCAAGTTCACGCGTGGGTACCACACGTCCATCGTCTGCAGGAAGTACGACCGCGTGAACGTGTTGTCCGGTACGATGGCGATCTTGTACGGCGCGATCTTGTTGGCGCACGCGGCGGGCACGCGGAACGGGGACTTGTCGTCCGTCGAGACGGCACCGAGCATCGCGACGCCTGTGGTGCACGTCTCGTAGTCGCTCGCAGAGAGCGTGGCCAGGTTGTTCCCATCCGCGACGGAGAGCGGGCCGAGCGAGAGCAGGAGCCCAGAGAGCGAGCTCTCGGGCACATTGAACTTGGGCAACGGCGTGTCGACCCAGTTGATGCTCGAGCCGTTGGGCTGGAACAGGTTGTAGGACGTGCCGAGCTTCGGGTTCCCGGGCGTCTTGGTTCGATCACTCCAACCAGCGGGAACGTCGACATCCTTCGAGACCCGCTTGAGCAGCCCCAGCAGCAGGATGAAGAGCATCGGGAGCACGAACTCGAGGATCGAGCCGGCGAGGTGCCGTCGCTTGAGCAACAAGTTCTTCCAGAGCAACGACTTGACGAACGTCCACGCCGTGCGGCGCTCGACGAGTTTCGGCGCACTGTTGGCGTTGCCACCACCGTCGTGCTCGACGAAGTTCGTCGCGTGCGCGCTCGGCGAGTTGACGTCGTCGTCGAGGTGCATTGTTCTGCAGAGACCTGTCGATGCAGGTGGGCGGTTCGGTTCTCGAGAGACTTTGTCAGCAGCAGCAGCAAAAGCGTAGGAGGAACGGGAGCGCGCGAAGGAGGCTGTCGCGAAAAGCAAGAATTGCGAAATGCGCTCGTTGACAAGACCTTCAGCTCAGAGAGAGGTCGCCGTCGCCACCACCACCACGGTCTTCTCTGGACCGGTGACAGTGCGTTGAGCACGTCGACTATTACATGTTGCTGCTTCGACTTCGACTTGGCGCCCTCCGCTGGACAGTGATTAGTCGCCCATACGGCCGTCCAACTAAACGCGAGGGATGTGAGTTAGTCGCAGCGCTCTGATGCGCTCGATACGTTTGACAGCACGGCGCCGCGATCGTAATTCTGCATGAAGCAAACATACTGAGTTGAGTCGGCATTTCGTCCAGCCAACGAATCTCACGACTTGACGCTAATAGTCATGGTACGGAAACTCGATTGCTGCAGCGGTCCTCTTGAAGTTCATCGTTGCGTGCATCCACACTTTGGCATCCTGTGTTTGATGGCGTCGTGCCACTCAACATATGAGACATGAGACACTACATGGCGGCGCTATCATTGCCGAAAGAGCGAGCCCCAGAGTTTCTCTACTGCTCTCATGGCGGCCTTGTAGATCCGCTGCACACGCCTTCGTATCTGTTGGAGGCATGGTTTCGCGATCTCGTCCGATGTCCGCTCCGACATCTTCGCACTCACATCCATCCATCCATTCATCGTCACTAATGTTACTGCCCCCGATTCTTCTATTTGTTCAACGTTCGCTGGCGTTCGCTTCTCGAACACCGCGACAAGAGTCTCGTGGCTGAACAGAAGTTAATACGTGTGTATCTGGAGCCGACTCTTGCTCGAGCGAAGCTGTGCTACGCTGTTTGTCGACAAAAGAGAGATCGATCGAGTTTCTGCGGTGTAAGACTGTGTGCCTATTAATGCGAACATGTACATCTCAGCCAGAACACCTCGATATCATCGGCTCACGTGCAATGCGAATGTATTCACAGATACAAGTAGAGTGCTTGGTCGGAAGCAGCGCTTGTGTCTGGAAAGTGAGTCTATTACAGGTCGCGCTGAAGTTCATCGGTCCGAGGGGTGTCGCGAGAGCGCTGGTATGGTCCCGGTCAGCGCCTTCTTGCCTAGCTGAAAGCTTTGAGAATGACCGAGGTCGCCTCGCTTGGATGCCAGAACAAGCGCACGCAGGTGACCAGAGCGAACTTGCCACGAAGAGTTTGTCCGTGGTTCGGTCGTCGATGAGTCTGGCGCAGATTAATGTGAGGACATCGAAAGACAGAGTAGTTGGGTCCGAGTCACCATCGGGAAGCTCCAGGCTAATCGCGACGATGTGGAGCATACCACGAATGAAGGCAGACACCACTGTCGACCTGAGGGTTCGGCGAATCAAGATCGAGTCTGGCAGCGTTGGGCTTACCAGATGCATGTAGTGTGTTGATAGGCTCTAGCGACAAAAGCAGACACATGTGCATCTCAAAACACACTCGTTCGCTGTTCGTGTGGTCGGTGATGGTGACGCACTCGCTCGCTTGCACGCGCCGCACTGCAGGGTGGCTGGATCCCAGCTCGTCGTCGGACAAGATTCGCTGACTGCCTCGATGCTGCTCTTGCCAGGAACTGCGTGGCTGCACGTCCGCAAGAGCGAGTCAGCGAGCACAGCCGCCGACTACGCGCACAGCGAACGATCCGTGTGTTGCTGGAGCATGTCCAGACGCTTTCTTGTAGGCAAAGACGCTCAATCGCGGCCAAAGTTCCTCTCGACGCTGCCGCTGGCAAGGTTCTCGCCTCCCGTGTCGACCTCAACAGGTTCCGCCTTCACCTTCGCAGGCGGCGAATCCTCCTCCGCTTGTTCGCCACAGTCGACCTCGATCTTGGCCTCGACCGCGTTCTTGCCGCCTGTCCCCGAGTCCTTCAACGCAGTGGCTCCGCCGTAACGCACCTCCTCCCGACGGCGGCGCCTCGTCTCGGCTTCCTCGTCCTGCTCCTGCTGCTGTAGCATCTCGAGTTCCTCGGCGTCCTCGCGGCTCTCTCTCGCACGCTCCTCGTCCTCCTCGCTCACGAACCCGCGCGCGCGCTGGTAGAGACCGAGGTCCTCAGCGATATCATCCATGTCCTCGATCTCGACGTACGGGGCGAGCTCGTCCGAGGCGAGCAAGAGCGCAATCAGGCGCTCCGCGAGCGCGCTCTTGGGGTCGCGGATCGCCGGGTTGCTGTACCGCTGCCAGCCGATGAGCAACGTGGCGTCGCTCAGGTCCGCCGGGCAGCAGATCGCGTCCTGCGCGTCGTCGTCCGGCGCCGCTACGAACACGCCCCCGTCCGTCGCCGAGACGCTCACACGCCACAGCTCGCGGTCGTCATCGGTGTACGCCCCCCACCAGTCGCGCACGAGCGCTACAATCGCCGGCAGCACGCGCGTCTCGTACACATGCTGTACGTCGGACGGCACGGGCGGCGGCACACGCGCAACACGGGGCTCCGGCTCAGTCTCGTCCATATGTTAGTTCCCCCCGTGAGACTTGTTCCGGAGTCTCCAATATAAGAAGTGAATTGTTACGATACAATTTGACCAGAGAACAAGTGTTCGCGATCTTCACTCAGCTTATCGCTGTGGGTGCCATTTCGAGAGAGAACGTGAGCCTCCGACGCAACCAGCTACCATTCCTGGGCTACTCTCTGTAGCGAGCTGGCTGGCATCGGCTGCTCGAGCAAGTTAAAAGCCACCAAATACTCGAAGCACGCAGTTGTATATCGCGCAAGAATTCGAGTTTGATCGGATGGGCGATTTCGGGTGTTAGTCAGCATGACGTTATCAGTGCGTACAGCAGAGGAACTCGTTTGATGTACGAAGATCGCGATGTTGCGTGGCGCCACCAGAAGTGCTCAGTACCTTTCGCTACGAGCCGAGATCGCAGTGTTAGTTCCACATCTCCAGTGTGAACTTGCCCTGGAACGCACAACAATGATCGCACCAACGATCGAATGCACCAAGTCATATCCTGAATCTCATCCCAATACACACTTTGCCGTCACAGATCGAGGCGGCGCCACGCTGGATCCGCAAACACCACCTAACTAAGACCAGCATCTACTCTTGACTCTCACCTTCCTTCACACCGGCAGGGCCACATCCGACTCGTTCACGCGCTTGTACTCGCCCTGGATGCTGTTGTCTCCGGTTTTCCGCAACCGTGCTGATGCTGATAGCGTGCTCGTATCATTTGCGTCCGTCATAAACGCCGGTAGACAGCGCTCCATGACATTGCGCACCACACCCTTGTCGAATGGGTTGCGGAATGCTCCCCGCTCCGTGCGCATGTGCTGGTACCGGTGCGAGTTCACGACCTCGTTTGTCGTCAGGTTCTTCGCCGTCAAGTACACGTGGAAGCCCAAGAGATGCGTGGTCGGGAGTAGGATTGCACCGACGTACACCATCCCCGCGAGCACGACGAGCCGGAAGCCGTGCAGCCGCCAATGGAGGCTCAGCACGTACTCCAAGGCCACAATATCCACGACGAGCGTGAACAAAAAGGCTATAAAGTACACGTAGTTGTTCCGCCCTACGCAGTTGTCCACGAACGGACAGCTACGAGCACATGTGAGTCAGTTCGTTTCGTCGAGTCAATGAAGATACATACCGGCACCAACACTCCATATGTGCCACGTACTGATGATCGAACTGGAGGATGCACGTCTTGCACACGCGGCAGTGCTTGGCACGTAGCGGGCGTTGCACGTGGCAGCTGTGGCAGAGTGGCTGCTCCATTCGCCTGCTCTCATTGCCATCGACTGTTTCATGGCCGGCGATCACCGCCTCGATCTGGTTTGTGTACTCGGCCGCGTACCGCTCGTCCTTGGCGACGTCGCCGGGACTCGTACGCACCGTGAGGAAGAAGCAGACCCACGTGAGTGCGTTCCATAGCAAGTGCGGCACGCACACGTGCTTCCTGTCGGGCATCGTCGGCATGAGAGCCATCAGGTACAGCGCCGTGCCGAGCCCTGCGTTCGCGAGCACAAAGTAGTACGGCGCGCGGCTCGCCTCCCACCACGCGAACACGTTCCACCTGTTGCGGAACGCCTGGCGCGCGAGGTACGCGGCCACGCGAGTGTAACCTTTGAGCGCTGCAAGGTCGCGCGGCGTGCGGCCCTGCGCGTCGCGCGCCTGCAGATCGCTCTCGAGCTCCTCCACAAGGAACTGCACGGTTGCGAGTTCGCCGCGCATCGCCGCGAGATGCAGCGGCGTCTGCCCGAACCTGTCGGGCTCGTCCGTGCGCAGTCCGAGGTACTGGAAGACCGACACAATCTCCGTCGCGCCCTTATAGGCCGCCCAGTGAATCGCGCTGTCGTGGTCCACGTCCACGAGCGCCACGTCGGCGCCGTGGCGGATTAGGAAGAGCACGAGCAGCGGGAAGCCGTTCTGCGCTGCGATGAGCAGCGGCGTGCGTTGCTTCGCCGCGTCCGCGCAGTTCACGTCAACACCGAGCGCTATCAGCGCGCGCAGCGCCGGAAGGTTTCCGGACGCGCACGCCCAATGTACCGGGTGCAGCTGCACGGCGTCTTCGCTCGGCAGGTCGAGCGGCGCGCCGGCGCCCGCCAGCAGCTCCAACAGCTCCGCGCCGCCGCGCTGCGCCGCCCAGTGCGCGAGCGTGTGGCCCATGGCGTCGCGCTGCTGCACGAGCGCCGTGCTGCCAGCGGTGCCGCCTGCGTTCAGCAGCGCACGCATCTGCTGCGCGTCGCCGTGCTTCGCGCACTCGAAAAGCTCTTCGAGCGGCGAGAGCGGCAGCAACGGGAGAGGCGGTGGCGGCGGCGGCGGCAGCGCAGCGGAGTGAGACGGGGCGCCGCGCAGCTGCATGCGGAAGCCGGCGCCGCTGTGGCTGTGCTGCTCGTGCCCGTGCGCGTGGCCGTGCCCATGGCTGTGGTGGCTGCAGGAGCCGTCGGCGCCGTGAGGAGGCATGTGGGGCTAATACCTGGGTGTAGGTAGCAATGCAGTGTTTTTAGAAATGGGTTAGAAATAGGAATTAGCCGCTGCGCTACTTCTATTTTGTCACTATCGCATTCATGGGTGGAAGAGCTGCGATTGGATGGCCAGGCATCAATTTGCTTGGAAGCATGGGCGGCGGCAGCAAGCGCAAGCTCGCAGGCGGCGCCGGGTCCTCCTCCTCCAGCGCCAAGAAGCCCAAGCCCTCGGCGCCGCCCAGCGTGGCGCAAAGCGCGAATGCCAACTGGCTGGCGCTGCAGGCGAAGCTGCGCGCGACCGGTGCCGCCAGAGGGAAGCCCCAAGAGAGCACCAAGAAACGCGACTTGGACGTCGCGGCACACAAGCAGAAGGCGCGCGCCGCGCAGCAGCAGCAGCGCCGTCAGCAGCGTGCCGCTGAGTGGGTGGACAACTCTCGCGTGTGCGCTATGGACTGCGAGATGGTAGGCGTCGGGCTCTCGGGCAAGGCGAGCGCACTCGCGCGCTGCAGCATTGTCGACTACGATGGCGCCGTGCTCTACGACAAGTTCGTGCGGCCCGCGGAGAAGGTCACGGGTGCGTCGCGCGCGGCTTTGCATGTGTGTGTGTGTGTGTGGCACTAGCGTTGGCGGAGAGAAAGTGACTTGTAACTCGTATCGCAGACTTCCGCACGCACGTGAGCGGCATCCGCTCGCGGTCACTCAAGCACGCGATTCCGTTCGCGCAGTGCCTGAAGGAGGTCGGGAAGCTGCTCCAGGACAAGATTGTCGTCGGCCACGCGCTCAAGAACGACTTCCAGGCGCTTCTGTTCACGCCGCCCAAGCACCTGATCCGCGACACGGCGCGCTACCGGCCGTACATGCGCCGCAAGAAGAACGGCACCGTGCGTTCGCTTTGCGCTTTGCTGTTCGGGTGTGTGTGTGTCGAGCTCGCGCTAAGAAGCAAGCTCATCTTGTTGGTGGTCATGCATCTGCAGAAACTCTATCCAAAGTCGCTCAAGGACCTGGCGGCGGACGTGCTCGGGCTCGAGATCCAGACAGGCGAGCACGACTCGGTGGAGGACGCGCGCGCAGCGCTGCAGCTCTACAAGAAGGAGCAGTTCGCGTGGGAAAAGTACCTGCAGGCGGCCAAGAACCCGGGCGGACTGGCGGGCGTCGCCCCCGCACTGCCGCGCGCTGGTGGCGACGGTGCCGCGGCCAAGGCCCAGCCGAGCGCCGAGCTCAAGAAGGCGCTCGACCTGGACAGCGACGACGACGGCGACAGCGATGGCGATGGCGATGGCAGCGGAAAACTGCTGGTGCCGGACTCGAAGGACCTCGCGCTCATGGAGTACGGCGAGTAGGCAGCCGGTCGGTCAGCTGAGCGAGGAGAGCGAAGAAGTAGACACATGCATGCATCCATTCTCCCCGCGCCGCCATGATGAGCTGCTTGACTTGTTTTCAGTATGGCGAGCATGGAGCACCACCGCCGTTCCAGAGAAGGGACTGGCGCTCCTTCCACGCAGTGCGCGTCGCCAGCGCACTTGGCGACTCGACCGCGCATAGCACCAGGCCAAGTCGCCCAGCTCAGCCCCAGCCTCACACCTCAGGTAGCCCATGGACGAGCTCTGGCGCTCGGCCGCCGCCGTCCCCAGCGCGGAAGCGCAGCAGCAAGCCGAGGAGAAGCAGAAGCAGCGGGCATGCGAGCCCGAGCCTGAGCCCGTGGTGTGGCACCTGAGTCACCGGCCGAGCGACCGGCCGCGCAAGAAGCTCACGCAGCTCGACGGCGTGGCGCAGATCGGCTTCGGGGGCTGCGGCGGCATGTACAACTACTTCCTCGGCGTCGCGTCCGTGCTGCAGGAGAGCTACGACCTCGACGGCGTCATCTTCTCGGGCGTCTCGGCCGGCTGCTTCCCGGCCATGGTGCTCGCGCTCGGCATGGACGCGGCCGAGTTCTTCTTCAAGCACAACCTGCCGCTCGTCGAGCACGCGGCCGCGTGCTCCTTCGCGGGGCTCGGCAAGTGGATCCCGCTCGTGCGCGCCTCAACGCTCGCGATGCTCCCGCCCGACGCGTTCGCGCGCGCCAACAAGAAGCTCTACTTCTCGGTCACCGAGGTGCCGTCGCTCACGAACCACGTGCTCACGACGTGGACGAGCAACGAAGACATGGTCGACTGCATGCTCTGCTCGGGCCACGTGCCGCTGTACGCGCCAGCGCTCGCGGCGCGCTACCGCGGCAAGCGCTTTGTGGACGGCGGGCTGACCAACAACTCGCCGATCGTGCACCCGGACCGACCGCACAAGATGCTGCAGATCTGGAAGTGGCGCTGGATCTCGCCCACGTGGGTGCTCGTGACCACGAGCGCCGATTGGGCGCTCGAGCTCTTCCGCATGGGCCGCGAGGACGCGCTCAAGAACTTGGAGGGCGAGATCGAGGAAGCGTTCTTCCCGCCAGCACGCGCAGGCGAGAGTGAGTGATGGCGAGTATGTAGAGTACGAGGACAGAGGGGCTACTGTAGCTGGTGACATGGGGAGCGCCGTCGGCGGTGGCACATGCACGCGCACGCGCACGCGCACGCGCACGTCAGCGGTTATCTGCCTGCAACGGCTGCACATTCGCTGAGTTGTATACAATTCCATAGTACAAGCAGGGACTTCGTCGTTTCTTCATTTCATTCGTTGAAAATGCCAGCGAATCCAGCGAATCGACACTCGAGCTGGCAGATGTTTCCGCCAATGACGGCGCAGTTGGTTTCTGTGGCTCCAGCCAGCCGAGATGCCTCATTTTCGCATTCGCCATCTTCCGCTCGAAGCAAGCAGCACCCCGACGCAGCGCTTGTCGTCCCGTCCTCTCTGTAGCTCGGCGTATCTACTCTGGTCACCTCGTCGCGCCCCTTTTACCAGCGGCTCGCCAGTGCAACGGCGCGCCCTAACCAGCGCGTCCGTGCGCACCCTCGTGGCGCGGCGGTTAAAAGTGGGGCCGACACTCAAGCCCATCCACGTGGTCGTCGCTCTCGCGGCGTGCGCGGCGTCGCTCGCTGCTCTTAGCCGGGCGGGCAGGCGGCTGCTGCTCGCGTCGACGGCGTTCGAGGGAGAAGGCGGGCGGGCGGACGCCCCTCATTGAGTTGGGCGTCCGTCTGTTCGAGGCTTCTCGCCCGCGCGTGCGCTGCTCCCATTGCGGGCGCGGCGTGCGTGCGGCTGCGTTCTCGGCGCCGGAGGGCGGCCCGTGGAACATGCTCATTTAGCTTGTGTATGCGTGTGCGTGTGTGTGTTGCGTGCATGTCGGGTGCCTGTGTGTGTGTGTAAGCGTGTGCACTTTTACTTTCCACCTTAACGCGACGCCCCCATGCGGCTGGTGATATACGTGGTGCACATAGCAGCTGCGATGCGCGAGGGACGTCTGCTCGGCGCAGAGTGCTGCGCTCTGCGCCGAACGTCCCTGTGGCATCCTCATCCTCTCTCGTCCGTCGTCCGTGTGTCGTTAGCGCTAGGCAGCAGTAATAATGCAGCAACCATCCGCCTTGCCACGACTAGTTGGACAGCGCGCAGCATGCGCCACCTCCTTCCTTCCTTCCTCCCTCCCTCCCTCCCTTCCTCGTCCTATGCGTCCTACGCCGATCGATGCATTGAGCGGCGCCGCCCGGCAGCTGCCGCTAGATCCCTCGGCCACGTCACTCGCCCCGTCACAACGTGACGGCAACACCCACTCCAGGTCCTTCCCCCTCGCCCCCACCATGACGGCGCCCTCGGACGACGACCTGCTGGCACGCGCGCAGGCGGCGCTCGGCACCTTCGACCAGCACCACGTACTCGCGCTGCTGCCGTCTGCGCCGCTGCTGCGCGCGCAGCTCGCGCACCTGGAGCGCTGGTACCGCGGCGGATTGGCCTCCTACCTGCACCACGCCTCACGGCTGCTGCCCGACTATGAGGCGTTACCTGGCACAGCACCAGCAGATGACGCTGTTGACGCGTTCGCCGACTGGCTACCGGCGGTAGACGCAGCGGACACCGACGCGCCGGAGCTGGCGGCGCTAGGCTCGCGGCACTTCCAGGAGCTCGAGGCGCTCGGCGCGCAGCACGTGGGCGACAGTGCGTTCGTGGTGGTGGCCGGCGGTCTCGGTGAACGCCTCGGGTACCACGACCTCAAGCTCAAGCTGCCGACGGAGACGCTGACGCGCACGAGCTACTTGGCGCGCTACGCGGCGCACTTGCTGGCGCTCGAGGCGCTCGCGAACGCCAAGAAACAGGATGAGGAGGAGCGGGTGCGCATCCCGCTGGCGATCATGACGTCCGACGCGACTCACGACGCCACGCGCGCGTACTTGGACGCGAACGCCAACTTCGGGATGCGCGCCGACCAAGTGGCGCTCGTGCGGCAGGAAAAAGTGCCGTGTCTCGACCTGCAGCTGGTCGATGGGCAGCCCCGCCTCATGCTAGTGCTCGACGAGAGCGCGCGAGCGCTGGTGATGAAGCCGCACGGCCACGGCGACGTGCACGCGCTGCTGCACGCGAGCGGGCTTGCGGCCCAGTGGGCCGCGCAAGGCAAGCGCTTCGTGCACTTCTTCCAGGACACGAACGCGCTCATCGCCAACAGCTTCCTGCCCATGCTCGGCGCGTCCGTACGTCACGCGTGGGCGTTCAACTTCACGACCGTGCAGCGCAAGGCCAAGGACGCCTCCGGCGCCGTCGTGCACTTCTGCAAGCCACTGGGTGTCCATGAGGAGAAAGACGAAGAAGCGATAACAGCGCTCTTCAACGTCGAGTACCACGAGCTCGACGCGTTCCTGCGCACCAAGGCGAGTGCGGCGTTCCCGGACGGCGACGCGAACGACCCGAGCACGGGCTTCTCGCTCTTCCCGGGCAACATCAACCACTTCGTGGTCGAGCTCGCGTCTTACATCGAGGTGCTGCGCGTGTCGGGCGGCTTCGTGCCCGAAGTCTTCAACCCCAAGACCACTGGCAGTGGCGCCTCGCGGCGCTTCAAGTCCCCTGCGCGTCTTGAGTGCATGATGCAGGACTACCCCAAGCTGCTCATCGAGCACCGCGAGTTGCTCGCGAAGATAACACCGTCCTCGAGCCGCATCGGCTTCGTGCTCTTCCCGCCGGCGCTTGTGTACTCGCCGTGCAAGAACGACGTCGAGAGCGCGCGAGACAAGGCGCTGCACGACATCCCGCCGCAGTGCGCCGGCTCAGCCGAGCACGACCTCTTCGCCGTGAATCGCGACAAGCTGCGCGCGCTCGGCATCGAATTCCACACCGCCGATGATGCTGTCGACGACGCGCGCGACCAGCCTCGCGAGTGGCTCGGCATCCCGCTCGACTGCACCGGTCCGCAGCTCGTGTTCGGAGCTAGCTTCGCGCCGACGCAGGCGATCTTGAGCTCGCGGTTCCCGTCTCCAACTCAAGTTAGGATCTCGAGAGGCTCGACACTCGTGGTGGAGGGCGACGTCACGATTCACTCGCTCGAGCTCACCGGCGCGCTTCGCGTCTCTGCGTGTGCGGGTGCGTCGGTCGAGATCAAGAACCTGCGCGTGCACAACGCAGGGTATGAGTACAGCGCTGTCGAGCTGACAGAGCACACAGACCCGATTGACGCCATGCGCGGGTACACGTTCGTGGAGCTCGGAGTCCGGGAGCTTGTCTTTGACACGCCAGGGCACTACACGGTGGACGAAGCGTAGAGACTTGAGGAAGAGGGAAGCAGGAAGAATGAAGAAGCGCAGCAGGTCACACGTAACTAAGACGAAGGAGATATGCACACGATGTATATCCAGCTCGGAACCTACATCTCGCTCCGAGACAGCCATGCACACACGCAGGGCGGATAACAGGATCACGAACCGATCGCGGGGAAAGGTGCCTCCCCGGACCGATCGATTCTCTAATCAATCAATCAATCGCCCACACTTGCTGCGCTAGTCCGAGTCAGCGGACCACTGGCGTGCCAGCTGCTCGCGCGCCTTCGATCGGAAGCCGTCGCTGCTCGGCACCTCGAGATCGCTCCCGCGCTCCGAGACGGGAGTGATCGAGTCGATCGAGATGTTGCGCGCCAAGATCTCGGCCTCCGCGGTGCTCAAGCTGCTGCTTGCGCGGCTCGAGCGATTCAAAAGGCCAGCGATGTCGATCCGCGACTCCGAGAGCAGCACGCCCTGCTCACTTGTCGCTTCGCTTTCGTCGACGTCCTTCCTGCGTCCACTCGAGCTTCCCATCTCCTTTCTGCCGCCGCTACCGGTAACTACGGGGGGGAACAGGTCGTGCTCGTGCTCGTGCAGCAGCTCCTTGAACTGGTTCTCGCGCGCGTTCATGACGATATGGATCCATCTTGGCACCGACGACACGCGCGTCATGACAATGTACGCGCCGCCGAGGAGCACGTGCTCAAGCACGAGGATGACGACCAGCCGCCACGTGACATGCAGACAGCCAAAGTCCGGGCCGAGCACAAAGTCGTCGAGCGTCTTGCCCTGCTTCTCGAGCTGGTTCCGGATGTCACGCACGCATGTGTCATCAAAGAACTCGAGCACGCCCGTCGAGATGCAGATCAGCAGCACGTTTACGATCACCGCGATGTACGCGTACACGGTCAAGATGCCTTTCCAGGCGCCGATGCCGTTCGCGCGGCGCGGGATCGGCCGCTTCAACGTCTTGCAGAGCCGATAGCCGTCCGACCGCACCTTGATGATGTTGATCAAGAAGCACGCGAACGGCATGAGCGGCCACAGGATCGAGAACATCACCGTGAAGCCGAACTGGACCGTGATCGCGTGGAAGTCGTTATATGGGTCGTAGCTGTCCTGCTCGCTGTCGAACAGGATCTCGCGCGCCTGCTTGTTCAGCACCTCAATCTCCGACGCCGTGTACTCGAGGTACCGCGCGTGCGACTTGTTGCCGAACTGCGACGCCTTCGTGTTCTCATAGTCGAGCGACCCGAGGATCTTCATCGAACCGGCCTCCATCACGCGCTTCTGCGCCTCGGCGTCCGCCGCCGCCTGCGCGTGCTCGCGCCGAAGTCGCACGAGCTTCGGCATGAGCACGCCCAGCGCGATGTTCAGCAGCTGGGTCACGACGATCGGCGTCACGAACATTGCGCTCAGGTCCACGTGGTGGCGGTCGAACGTGAAGTAGCCGGCGCACTCGATGCACGTGGCGTCCTTCGGGCCGAGCGGACACATGATGCACACGCCGTGCTGGTCCACGTACGGCCCGAAGCAGCAGTTCATGGCGTCGCCCGCCGTCATGCGGTTCAGCGAGTTGGTCAGGTAGTCGCCGAAGCCCGGGATCACGAACACGAACGCGAGTGAGAAGAACCACGTGTAGTAGTTGAGGAAGTCCAGCAGAAAGAGTTTGCGGATCAGCGCGCGCTCGTACTGTTCCTCCGTGCGGTAATTCTCCCAGTGCGTGAAGAGTGCGCCCATCTTGGTCACCACCATGTTCCACTGGATCACGTCCACGAAGATGCCAAAGACCATGCCCTCGAGCAGGATGAGGAACCACTGCGTCGAGAAGATGTGGCTCTCCGTGTACGTGGCCTTGAGCATCTCGTAGATCGTCACCCAGACCGCGACGAGCACCAGCATGATCACCATCTGGAAGAGCAGGAAGAGACCGACGCAGAGGTACTTGGGAAGTCGGCGCCACGACGGATACACGACCTCCATCTCACCCGTGAGCGAGTTCACCTTCTTCTCGCCGTAAAAGTTCTTGTTTGCGTACTCGATCTGCTTCACGTGAAGCTTCTTGTTCCACTCGAACTGCATCGACGCGTTCCGGCGCTCCCACGACTTGAGGAACGTGAACGACCACACGACCGAGACGCCGATCCCCCAGAACGGCAAAATGCGCATGTACGTCTCGGTCGACATGAAGCCGTGCAGGAACTGCAGCAGCACGCCGAGCGCAGCGATCGGGACGAGCGACCGGTTGTAGTAGTTAAAGAACGCAAAGTAGTACGAGACTTTCTCGCCAAAGTTTGAGCGGAGCTGCTTGAGTACCTTCTTGTCCACGAGCTCGACAATGTGCCAGGACGCGACCCACTTGGAGATGAGCTTGTCTGTGAGCTTCTTGTCGTGCATCGGGAACATGTCGTGGATCCACGGGTCCCGCTTTGTGATATTCGCGCGCTGCTCGATGATGAAGTCGACGATCTGCACGCGCTCGGCGGGCGTCGGCGGATCGTTAGTACGCCCCACGACGTCGAGCTCCATGTCGGCGACGGCACCGTGCTCGATCCAGAGGTCGAAGCGGAATTTCTTCAGGTACGCATGCACGACCTCGTCTGACGCGCGGATGAGCAGCATGAAGTACGCCGAGTTCATTTCACCTTTCGAGTGACCGCCGTCGATGATGTCGACGAGCAGCCCCTGGCCGCAGAGCTTGTCGACGATGCGCCGGTGCTCGTCCTCACTCTCACGCAGCAGCGGGCTGTTGACGAGGCACAGGCGGCGGAAGCCCATGCGCTCGTGGGTGCTGTTGCCGTCGTTGAACGCGCCGTTGCCAGCCCCACTGCCACTTCCGTTACTACCGGTCTTGCAGCAACAGCAGAAGCAGTCGCTCACCACCTTCGCCAGGCGGCTCGGCATCTTCACGCTGCGGTTCGCAATCACCGCGTAGTCGTACTGGAGCTGCCCGCGCTGGATCTCGTCGGGTTTGAGGTATCGGAACTTGCCCTCCGGCACCACGCGGCGCGGAGCCGTGGTGGCTGCATAGCTCGCAGCGCTGCGCTTGGCCGCCGCCGCTGCAGCTGCTGCTGCCGCCTTGCGATCCGGCCCCGAGCGGCGTGCGCGGCGACCACTGCCGCCGCCACCACCACCGCCGTCCTTCGCGTCCTCCGAGTCTGCGCGGCGCGGAACAAGAGACGTCGTCGAGTTAACAGACGCCAGCGGCCACGCGGGAGGAGAATCGGCGTCGGCGGCGGCGTCAGCGTCGTTGGCCGGGACGCTGAGCGCTGGCGGCCTTCTCCTACCTCCTGTCGCGCGCCGCTGGCGCCCACGGCTGCTGGCGCGGCGCTCACTCTCCGCTGCTGAGGCTGAAGCTGGGCCCGAGGACGCGGCGGCCGCTTCGGCGTCCGTGTTCGAGAGCCGCGCGCCGTCGGCGTCTTCGTCGAGCATCCGCATGCTCATGACGCTGGCTCTGGTGCTGGAAGGCGGTGGGCGAGTTGTGAACAGGTGCAACAGAAGAAGAGGGAGACTTTTTGTAGGATGATTCAAGAGGCGAGATCCGCGCTCGCAAGACAAGAGGAGAGGCATAGTGAAAACGAGAGAAAAGATCGAGACTTGAAAGACGAGATGGCGATGATTGAAACTCGAGATCGCTGAATGGATTTTCATATCCAACTCAGGTCCTGCCTGTCACCTCGTGCCAGCTCATCAACGAAGCTCACTCGGGATCGATCGAGCAGCGATATCTGTGAAAGTGCGAGGGAACGCGCAGAAGGCCCGCCTGTCATTCCACGTCAATCAAGCCCGCAGGTTTCCCCTGCGAAGATCTTGATGGCGCAGAGACGAGAGAGCCTTTGAACGCGCTCCACTCGCGCGTTTGGTAACGGCGTGGCGCGCAATGCCATCGAGCACTGTCTGCTGGGCGGAGACACCAGCACCGACACACGCGTGAACAACGAAGAAAGAGAGAATGGCATCTGGGGATGATTTATGAGCTTTGGCGTGGTGCGAAAGTGAATGAAGAAGGTGAGGATGGTGTGCTGGATCAATTCGTTTTGACGTCGCGGCTTTCGGATCAAGGACCGAGTTTTGTCGATCTTGACGACGACTGCACCAAAACGTGATCAACTGCGAGTTCGTCTTGAGCGGTTCGCATGAGAACTTGCCCGAGTTTCGATTTCAAGCTAGCGACCGTTCTCTCGTATCGACTCGGTTGAAGTTCATGCTAAGGCCGAGACCTGGTGCCGTCGCCAGTGAATGACCTCGATCTAAGATTGCTTCTCCACGGTCATCTTCGTCAAGTGGTTTCGTCAGCGAAGACATGATCGGTGTCAGCGCTCTCCACTGTCGAGATCTTTCGTGCGTTTGCATCTTATAACCTTGAGCGTTGACGTTTCCAACAATGCTGTCCATGGCACAGGTGTGGCGAGGTGAGTCTACGAGCTCAATCTTGCGCGCATTCGTCTTGGTGTTAGCTTCGTGCGCAACATCTTCATACCAGACCAACGCTCTTGTGGTAGTAAGACATCAAAGGTAGTTCGTTATGTCACGGTGTTGAATCAGCGACTTGCTTCTTGTCAGCGTGGCGCGGGCAATGCGGCCATTTTCGACACTGCGATGCGATCACGGGCCTCGCCATGCAGCAGCAGTCTCCGATCCAATCCAGTGTATGCCAACGTCAAGAGCTCGCTCAGTGAACGAACGGCGCCGGCATGTAGCTCTGCGCCCCAGAGATCATGTTGGAGGCAAAAGCTCTTTGTTTCCGCCCAGCAGTGACAGCCCCAAAAATAGACTTTCGCCAATATCATTGTCGAAAAACATCGAATTTTCAAAAACAAACTAGTCATGAGTCAGCCAAGGCCTTTAAAGCGCAGGTAAATCTTCCAATCTCGTTTCTTTTCCCGGTTGAAATGGCACGGTTTGCCGCGCTTGCAATTTCCGCGCAAATGTAACGCCAAACCACTGCCAGCAGCAAGAGCAAACGTCATAGAGTGTATGTCCAAGCGCCTGAACAATGAGTGCAGCTCAGATTGTGGTCGCTGCAGAAATAGTAATCGGGCCTTGCTCGACCAAGTGGATTTTCTACCGTCATTCCTGCGCAAAGCGCACATAGCAAAGTCTGTTCCAACAGTCGGCAGTTTCGAGCGCACCGGAGCCACACATTTTAGACATATCCACATTCGTTTTCGCGCTTCCAAAAATTTTGGGCAGATTTTCTCAGAGGTTGCGAAAGCAAAAGCTTATAAGGTCGGATGTTGTGGTGGTTGCTGGTGTGCATGGAGTGCGAGCGCACGCGCGGGTGTGGGAGTGGCGGCAGCGGCGGTGGTGGTGGCAGCGATGATGACAGCGGCTCCAAATCCAGCACGTCGACTTCATAGCGGTGGTGGTGGTGGTGAGGGAAGAAACTCGAGCGCGAATAATCCCCTTGCACGCTTATGGACTCGTCAATGAGCTCTGCCACGTAGTCTTACGCGTTGAAATGACGAATTATGCGCGAGTTTACTTTTTTTGTACCCAAGTTGTCGGTTGCAAGCAGGTTTAATAGCGGCATACAAAACGCGCAAAGTGACGAGAGTGTGCCGTCCAGCGAGATCCCACTCGCGCCAGCGAGATCTGGCCACCTCGCTACGACACGTTGAAGACAACGAGTGGCTCGCAGCAGCGTTCACGGCTCATCTAATCCTCGACAAAGCGCCTGCGAACAATGCTTGTGTGTGCATGTGTGTGTGCACGTGCTTTGCTCGCACATCGTCCAACATGACTAAAGAGCTCTTTGCCTCACACATGGGCGTTTGGATGTGTGGTCGGACGGGATGGATGTTCGGGTAGCCGCACCACACTCATGGCGACGTTCGCTCCCCGCATCCTATCATGTGCTTTTGCGATTTCGTTGTTGTGTGAGGCGGGGCCAAAAAGCAGTTCGTACAGTAGCGCAAGCTTGCACATTATAATACTAAGCGTTTGTATGCCCCCTCCCGAAAATTCCTGTCGCAAGAAAAGTATATGGAAATACTTTTGCATCCTGACTTTCTGATTGACTCCTTATGGTTTGATTGATTCGAGCAAATGCACGAATGTTCACGCAATAGCGCCAATGGCCTCCCGCAACCTTGCCTCAGTCTGTCTGCTGCGTGTGTATGCATCTATGCATGCTTCTATGTGGCTCGCAAGCGCAGAGCTGCTCAGTGCTGTTCTCGGCAGCGAGCGCCACAGATCCAGAATCTTTCGCATTCGCATGAACGCCACCGTTTTTTTCCTTTCCTCCGCCAGTTTAAACCACTTATGTGGACCACGTAAACGTACTCACTGCTTGCCTTTGGCAAACAGTTGGAGTCTGATATTTGCACTCATCTCCACTTTGCCTCTTCGCGCTTGCTTGCTGTTCTCTTGCTCTTTGCATGCTGCGTTCTCTCTTTCTCTCTCTCTCTCCTCCTCGCTTCCTCGCCTCGAATCGAATCGACCAAAGCAACCAAGCAAGTGGCACGCCAGCAGCCGCATTCTCGATTTCGCGGCGTGTTGCACACCCCGACCGACCGACCAACCAACCAACTCGCTCGCACACCGCGGCAAGTCTCCACCCCACACGACCTCCCACCTTCAAGATGAGCCTCGTGTCCACCGCCAACATGAACAACAGCATGGGCCTCGCGCCCGACTTCGCGTTCGAGCTCTCGGCGCTCAACGCGGCCCCACTCACCACCACCACCAGCAGCAACGACGTCGACATGGGCTCAGACGACGACGAGAGCGGCTCGACGGTCGGCACAGGCATCTGGACCAAGGAAGAGCACGCGCGCTTCCTCGAGGCCATTAAGATCTACGCGAACGGCCCGTGGAAGCTTGTGGCCGCGTACGTGGCCACGCGCACGGTGCGCCAGACCATGACCCACGCGCAGAAGTACCGCCAGAAGGCGGCGCGCCGCCTGCGCGGGCTGCGGACCAAGCAGGCGCTCATGCGCATGCACTACGGCCACCGCATCAGCGAGGAGTCGCTCGTGCAGGAGCGTCTGCGCTCGCTCGCGGCGCAGGTCGAGGACGCGTCCTCCAGCTCACAGGCTCTCTACACGCCGACGTCGGCAGCTGCTCGCCGCGCCGCGTCGTCGCTCCGGAATCGCCAGCGTGCATCTGCTGCTGCAGCAGCGGCGACGTCCACCAAGTCGGGTGAATCCTTGTTGGCGCTGCTGACCGACAAGAAGCCCGTCAAGTCTCGACGAGCTCCTCGTTCGACGCCCATGACGGCGATTCCCACCACCGCTACTGCAACCACTGAGCCGATTGGCGACTCGAGTACCTTCCTGACCCCAGCAGTCTCGCCCACCGCCGCTGCTACACCTATCGCTACGACCACACCCATGGCGCCCTGCGGCAGTACCGACCTCCTCGATTTTTCGTCTGAACTCGAGATCATCGACGACCTGAGTGAGGCGCCGAGCCTCGAAGAGTGCGCCGAGATGCTCTACGACCTGCTCTGTTGTTGAGCTCGCTATCGCAAACACGCACCGCCACACTACCTAATGTAACCTGCTTTTATCTTGGAATGCTTTGCATCGTGCTCGTTCTTGCGTTAACAGTGGGAGTCGCGATTACTCAACACCGTGCAGCAACCACAAAGAGGTCGCTAGCAACTTCGTTCTTGGCAATGCCTGGCGCATCTGCTGGGAGTCGCCTTGTATAAAGTGCGCGCGAGCCGAGGTGGAGGGAGGCACCGGTCACTCGTTGGTGCCGCCAGTTGCCTGGTGCGCAAAGCAGCGCTGGTGGCGGATCTCGGGTCCTGTATGAGCAGCCGCCAGGTGCGTCTGGTCTGAAGAAAGCCGACAGCCAGACAAGCGGAAGGGAAAGTTCCTGAGCTGTTGTTGTTTTCCATGGCCGACGAACCTTAGTTCTCATGCCGCACACTCGCAAGCGGAGGATCGTCACATCGAGTTTGAGGGATGTGGCAGCAGTGCCGATACACGTCGAGGGAAGGGAGCGATGCATGCAGCAGCTTCAAGAGAGGAGGCGATGAAGCGGCAACACGACACGAGGCAGTAAGCAACATGGCGCTCGGCGTGCGAGCGAGTTTCACACAAAGAAGGCTTGAACGGGATTAGGAAAAGCTGCTGTATATAGAGTTCTCCCACTCTCTGACGACTTTACTTTCGATGATTATCACGTAGATAATGGAGTTTCTATAAACGGATATCGAAAAGAAGAGGTTCAGGTTGCTCTCTTGTGAACACTCATACAAAAATTCGACAGGAATGCCGATGCGAGCAGCCTGATTTGATGCCCCGCTCACTAGCGGTGGGTGCAGCCTCTCATACTTGCTGCGATAAGTGCACCCCTATCTATGATATACAAGAGGTGTTGGTTTAATCGCCAGTTTTTTCAAGTCAGCAAGAAGATTTCACGCACCGCAGTTCGCAAGTTGACGCGCATCACTCACACACCTCCGACACCAGGGAAGCAGCCGAGCAAGCATGGGCAAGCAGGGTCGCGCGTTCGGGCTCGGGAAGAAAGGGAAGATCGGCATTGCGCTCGAGAAGCCGTCGTACATCGCCGGCGAGATCGTGCGCGGCACGATCTACGTTGAGGTTTACGAGCCCATCCAGTGCGATGGTGCGTTTGCTATGCACAGGAGGATCACTCCCTTGCTCTCGGCGTCGAGGAAGGAAGAAGTCTACTAACCACTCACTCTCTCTATATATATGTGAACGGATCAATGCAATGGCAGCGCTCGTACTCAAGGCCACGGGCAAAGAGAAGGTCGAGTGGCGCCAGTCGCACATGACGACCGATGATGACGGCAACACGATCACAAACTACGAGGAGCACGAGGACGAGAAGGAGTTCTTCAAGCAGAAGATCGTGATCAGCGCGATCTCGCAGATTTACGCGCCGGGCCATTACATGTACCCATTCCAGTACCAGCTGCCGGTGGAGCTCCCGGGCGTCTTCCGCCTCGAGTCGTACGAGTCCGGCTCCGTCGACAAGCTCGAGGCCAAGATCAAGTACAAGTTCAAGGCGACACTGGATGTCGGCGGCTACTACGCGTCTGACCTTAAGGCGGACTGCGACCTCGTTGTGCACGAGCGCAACCTCGAGATGATCCGTCCGAGCGAGGACTCGACGACGCAGAATGTCAACTTCCTTTGCTGCTTCAACAAGGGCACGTGCCAGCTCGCGGTCGCCATGGACAAGAACGTGTACCTGCCGGGTGAGACGGCGCAGATCCAGTGCCAGATCACCAACAACTCGAGCGTCGAGATCACGGCGATGAACTGCCACCTCTTCCAGGACATCAAGCTGCGCCTCAAGAACGGCAGCTACCTCGAGTTCACGCGCGAGATGGCCAAGCGCTCGTTCCCGGGCGTGGCGCCGCAGTCGTCGTTGTCGCAGCCGCAGCCGCTGGCGCTCGTGTCGGACCACGGCGAGTTCCTCAACCCGTCCACGCACGGCACGCTCATCCAGTGCTCCTACCGCATCAACATTGAGTGCGACATCCCGTGGTGCCCGGACGTCGTGCTGCACATGCCGGTGACGCTCATCGCGCCCGAGATCCCCAACATGTCGTGGGTGCCTGCGTCGACCGCCGGCTACGCGGCACCGCCGCAGTGAGCGAGTGGATATAAAGAGAGTGAGCCTGGCGTTGCTGACGCAGGACATACATGCGAGCATCTTTCAGCACGAGGATCGCTACGACGACAATGACAGCAGAGCGAGTTGAGTTAGAGAGGAGCGAAGGACAAATTGACGCGATCTCCTCGATATCTTGTATGGCGTTAGCTCTTGCAGTCCTTCCAATCTTTCCACACAAGAAGGTCGAGTGGTTGGACCGACAGACCGACGAGCAGGTCGATCGATCAGCTTGCAGTCAAAGTGCCCTGTGTTCTCCTGGCTCGGTCGACGAGAGTAAAGCAGTCGTCCCGGTGGCTGTTGTCGCAGGGCTAACGCCGATGCGAGTTCCGAACAACTGGCTGGCGACATCTCGCTGCGATGCCAAAGCAGCTGCAGGTGATAACGTCGTGCATGAGCATGAGCATGAGCATGAGCATGAGCACTCTGACTACGAAGCGTTGAAAGCAACGGGCTGCCGAGCGGCTTTCTGCTACGCTCTAGCAGAGCTATCAGAGCGTCCCGCGCAGGTGCCTGGCGGGTCCCAAGTGCTCTTCGTGTGCGAACGGCGCCACCACGGGGGTACTCTTGTTGCTTCTCTTATGACCTTGAAGTTGCTGGTCAACGAAGTGCGCTCTTATTCTCGAATAAGTACGATTCCGTATTTGATGCCGATGAAGCTCGAGGACCTGGCGCCGCTGCTGCTGCGCCGCGAGCGCGAGCGCGGCATGGATGACGCGCTCGACGTGTCGCAGCTCACGAGCTTTCTGCGCGGGGGTGCGGAGCTGCACGCACGGCGCAGGCAGCTGGAGGCGCTGGTGGCTGCCGACCCGGTGCTCGGGCGCCGCGACTGGGCTTTTTTGAATCACACACAGCGCTACCACGCGGGAGCTGCCAAGGCGCTGCGCTTCGTGCAGCTGGTGCGCGCGCACAGGCTCGAGGACGACCCGGAGGCACAGCAGCTGCTGTACGCGGCGGTGGGCGAACGCTTGCCGCTCGACGTGCACCGCTCCATGTTCGTGCCGACGCTGGAGAACCAGGCGAGCCCCGCACAGCAGCGCGAATGGCTGCCGCGCGCGCGCCGCTTCCGTATCATTGGCGCGTACGCGCAGACGGAGCTCGGCCATGGCTCGAACGTGCAGGGCATCGAGACCACGGCGCACTACGACAAAACCACGCAGGAGTTCATCCTTAACTCGCCCACGCTCACGAGCCGCAAGTGGTGGCCCGGCGGTCTTGGCAAGACCGCGACGCACGCGATCGTGCACGCGCGGCTACTGCTGGACAAGCCGGGCGATGCTAGCGGCAGTGGTGCCGACGCCGAGCGCAACGCCGGCGTCCAGGCGTTTATTGTGCCGCTCCGGTCGCTCGAGACCCACGAGCCGCTGCCGGGCATCGAGCTCGGCGACATCGGTCCCAAGGTCGGCTTCAATTCGATCGACAACGGCTACTGCGCGCTGCACAACGTGCGCGTCCCGCGCGAGAACATGCTCATGCGGTTCGCGCAGGTGCTGCCCGACGGCACGTTCGTCAAGCCGCCGAGCGACAAGCTCGTGTACCTGACGATGGTGCAGGTGCGCGCGACGCTGGTGCTCAAGCTCGGGAACTTCCTCGGCTCAGCGGCGACGATCGTGACGCGCTTCAGCGCCGCGCGCGTGCAGGGCAGGAAACAAGCGTCCGAGCCTGGTGGTACTATCGACGAAATCCAGGTGCTTGAGTACCAGAACCAGCAGCACGCGCTCTTTCCATACATCGCGCTGTCGTACGCCGCCATGTTCGCAGGGACGGCGATGGCGGCGATGCACGATCGCGTGCTCGCGAAGATCCAACAGCAGCAGACAAAAGGATCTGGCGGCGGGTCCTTGGCGTTCGAAGCCGAGTTGGCCGAGCTGCACGCTGTGGCGTCGGGCATGAAGGCGTGGCTCGCGGACGAAGTCGGCGTGGGTATCGAGGTGCTGCGGCGGCTTTGCGGCGGCCACGGCTTCGCGCAGTGCTCCAACCTCCCGCACCTCTACGCCGAGATTGTAGGCGCGAGCACGTACGAAGGAACGTTCGACGTGCTCGTGCAGCAGCACGCGCGGTTCCTCGTTAAGAACGCTCCAGCGGCCGCAGCTGAGGCACTCCCCAGCACGAAGTGCGGAGCGCAGTCTCCGCAGGACTTTGGCGACGTGCGCGTCCTGCTCGAGGCGTTCCGCGTGCGCGCGCTGCGAGCCACTTGCCGCGTCGTCGCAGCCATGGACGCGCGCAAGCAGCTGCAGCGTGGGGGAGGCGATATTAGTAGTGCCGACAGCGAGGCGAATCCGTTCATGGTGCTGATGACACGAGCGTCCGTCGCACACTCGGAGCACCGGCTGCTGCTGGCGTTCGCGGACGGACTGGAGACGATTCCCGCCACCAGCGCAGCCCAGGAGCGCGCGAAGGCGGCTGTCGCCGACCTGTGCGCGCTGCTTGGTGTGTGGCTCCTGGTGCGGTCGCTCGGCGACTTCCGTGACGGCGAGTACGTCTCGAGCGCGCAAGGCGAGATGGCGCGCTCGCAGCTGCTGCGTCTGCTACCGGCGGTGCGCAGGAACGCCGTGCTGCTCACTGACGCGTGGGACTTCAGCGACCTGGAGCTCAGTTCGACGATCGGGCGGCACGACGGCGACATCTACCGCGCGCTGGTGGCGCGCGCCCAGGACGAGCCGCTTAACAGAACGCAGGTCGCTGCGAGCTACGAGCAGTACCTCAAGCCGCTCATCCAGTCGAGTTTGTGAGACGAAAGAGGAGTGTGGAGTAGCTCGTCTCGAGCTCAACGCAGGAGTGTGTTAGTGTTAGTGAATGCCTGACGCGATGGCCGCTTCGCGCTCGCTCTGAGCGTCTCTCAACGCGAACGTCGATGCCTCGACTGGAATTGCGGTCGGCACCGGCACAGCGATCGGGATTGCACCGGCGGGCCCTAGTGCTGGCGCTGCTGGAGGCGTGATGAGGATCGGGAGGTTGAGAGTCACGTCCGGAGACCACGGGATGTCACACTGCAGATGCACGCGGTAGCCGCAGCTGATGAGCGAGCCGTTCGTGGGAGGCGCGAGTTGGCGGCCGTCCCGCGAGCACACCAGCGCGATGGCCACATTGTCGTTCGTCTCGGACTCGGATGGGACACCGGGGAACTCGAACGACGCCATGCAGGTGGACACTGGCTCGCGCTCGTGTCTGTCGAGCTGCAGATACACATCGTAGTAGAGCGTCACCTTGAGCGCGCGGATGTCGACGCGCGACGCGTTCTTGACGTAGTACTGCAGCCTGGCGGTTTCGCCCGACACATACACAGACTTGTCCAGCGACGCGGCGACCTCGCACTTGCCCTGGTCGAGCAGCGACAGCAGCCGCACGCACTGCGAAGTGGCGTCGTACGTGCCGGCGGAGGTGCTCACCTGGTACTGCGGGCCGAGCTTCGGCAGCCCGTGGAGCACGAGGTCGCAGCGTGCGTGCGAGTTGAAGCAGTCGAACAAGTAGCCCTGATCCAGCGTCGCGCGCACCGAGTAGGAGATGCTCGCGCGCAGGTCACGCACCTTGCTCGAGCTCCGGTGCCCGTGCGCCTGCTGGTCGAGCGTGAACACGCCGGGCAGCGACGCGTGCGTTTGGTACGCGAACGGGAAGGCGTACTGCTCGCCCTTCGCGAACGCCCGCGGGAACGCAAAGAGCCGCAGGCGGTCGATGAGGAACACGTTCTTGCGCGAGTGGGCCTTGCGCTTGGTGTGGGAGCCGCCATTCTTCGAGCGCGCTGTGACCTCCTCGACCCACGAGATGAGCTCCTGGCCGCGCACGCGCACGACAAGCTCTGGCGACAAGGCGGAGAGTTCCACATGCTAGTGAGCTCAAATGCGAGCAACAGGCGGTTGGACGCACTGCCGAACGCACTGCCGAACGCACCGTCGGCGAGAAGGTCTTGGGAGACTGTGAGCGTCACGCGGCCGCGCACGGTGTCGCCTGCGGTGTACGCGCTCTGGTCGAGCGAGAGGGAGAGCCACGCTTCTGGCGCGCGTTTGCCCAGCACCACCATCCGCATGCTCGGCAGCGGGTGCGGGGTCCGTAGTCTGTCGCGTGCGAGCAGCGGGAGGAGGAGGAGGGGGCGCGTGGTCCTGGGAGAACGCGTGCGCTCGCGCTGCTTGCAGGTTCGCGGAGAAATGGGCCGAATGGGTTAACTGGGAGAAGCAAATCGACCGCGTGGCCAAGGCGGACAAGTAGAAGAAGACAACGCGGTCTGCGGAGCCCGTGACGAACGATGACGTGAGTGGGGTGGTAAGTGAAGTGTTTCTGCAAGTTCCAATTGCTCCGCTTGGCTTTTTCACCTAAAAAAGGTTCAGTAAACAAACAGTGAAGAACAGTGCCGAAAACGCATTTCCGCTCGCACCATAGAAATTCACATACAAATGACTTGGTCGCCTCCAGCGCCTTGCCTCGTCCACCATACAAACACGCATACAAACGTCCTCTTCCAGGACGACCGCTCAGAACGGCACAACAAAGCAGACACAAGCCAGCGTCAGCGGCAGACAGCACCAGCACCAGCAGGCGGGCGCTACCAGCAAGACCAGGCCAGGCTGCCAGGAGACCTGCGTGACGCTCTCCGGCCTCCTTCCTTGCAGCCTATCACCCGCGCACACCAGCAGCCGTAGAATGGACCAGCAGCACCAGCACCAGCAGCACCTTCCATCTCTACTTCAGCGGAGGTTCTCGCCGCCGCTCCACCTGCCTATGTGCTGGACGCCGACGGATCAGGTGATCATGGAAGACCTGCTGCTGAGCCACGACGCGCCCGCGGCGAGCGCCGCCGCCATGACGGGCGCGCCGCAGTACTGGGGCAAGCGCTCGCGCTCCGTGTCGTCAACGTCGTCGTCGGGTTCCATGTCGGGCTCGTCGCCGCTGCCTGTGTCGGTGAATCTAAAGAGCTCTTCTGGAGCAGCAGTTGCTAGCTCCACCAAGGGTACTCGGCAACAGACGCGCCGCACGCCATCATCCAAGGTGTCGGACGAGGAGCGGCGCGCGCGCCACCGCGCCGTGCAGAAGCGCTTCGTGCAGCGTAAGAAAGAGGCGATCCGGCAGACTAAGCAGCTCGCGGCCGACCTTGAGCGGCGCTACGCGGTGCTGCAGATCGCGTCCGAGCAGAGAGCGCTCGAACGCGAGAACGCGGAGCTGCAGGCGCAGTGTGTCGCTGTCGCCGCTCCCGTCGCCACTCCTGTCGTCGAGCACGACCCGATAGCGCTCATGATGCAACAGATGGAGCTCGTGCGCGAGTTCTACGAGCCGCTCTCACACGACCAGTGGACCTCGATGCTGCGCAGGAACCTGGACGAGTACGAGCTCGCGAGTCGCGACCAGTCGTACCTGTCGTCGGGTCTGACAATCATGGGCTGGCACGACCAGCGCAAGATCGACGACTCGACGGTCAAGTTCGTGCTCTCAAAGGAGTTTCCAAACGTGGGCGCGCATGAGCTGCTGGAGAAGACGTGGCGGCAGCTGAGCTCTCCGGAGACGCACGCGCAGTTCTTCAGTCCCGTCTTCGCGGTGCGCGTGCAGGTGCTCCAGGTGATCAGCGAAGATGCGCGTGTGATCCACCGCGCGCTGTACAACCCCCAGACAGGGCTCTTCGCGCACGGACTCGACCTGCTATGCCGCGTGCAGCACGGCCGTGACTTCATCATCTTCGAGAGCGCGGTGGAGCACAACGCGGTACACGCGTGCCTTGGGGCGTCGCACAAGTGGAGCAAGATCACGGTGTCACAGGTGTTCTCGCCCTCACCGCGATCGTCCAGCGGCAGCCATGGCTGCATATTTCGGCACGGCGGCTTGGCACGCGACTTCGTGGTGTCCACAGTCAAGTACTGGCTCATGGAGATGTTCTTCATTGCGCTGCGGTACGAGAGCGCAATGATCGCGCCGATCTTCAGCCTCACTTCGGAGTAATGAGCTGCGACGCAGACCGGAAACACTACGAAATACCTGCAGAGATCTCCACACGCCACCTTTGAGAACGCTGATTCTACTACACGATCGGTGGCATGCTGACTGATGCCAGAGCTTGATGTCGATCGCATCTCTCCAGCCAGCCTTTTTTCTTCGCGACGGTGCAGACAAGTTCAGCAGCGTTACAGAAGACCCGAGAGGCGCTAGTCCGATGCGAGCGTCTTTTGACCAAGAAGCGGTGAAAACGGGAACAAGCGACATCGCGAAGGACACCAGAATCGTGCGTACAAAAAGCGAGGCAGCTGATCCCAGCGCAATTGTGTCGATAGCTCATTTTGAGTCATGTCAAGTGTCTCCGTTGTTCGCGTATCGACGGATAGAGAAACAAGCACAAGCGGCAATTACGCAGCTCGAAACGCGCGGTTCGAGCGACGTTCCAAGACCAACAAGCGCCTGTTATTGACCGTCGAAGACGCTCAAGGGAGTGATGTGAGCTAGTAAGGTCCTATAGTGTTCTGCGAGTGTGCTTTAGTTGTATAGTAAGGATACAGCAGTATGATCCAGAGCTAGCAAAGCGAATGTCCCAACAAGCGTTTGATTCGGCTCACACCAATCAAGCAATGACTAACAAACGACGCCCTGCGATCGGTGTGCACGGCGAGCGCGTCACGGTCAGGAAACAAACGAGTTGCAGAACTTGATGTTGGAGATAGTCTATTCGAACGGTGGTTGACTCTACCTGAATGTCAACCGAAATGGACAACCTGTGAGTCGATCGATTGTCTCCAGTCATTCCGAGTGGCCTGGTTAGCCCATATGGTACCAACTTTTCTGGTGCACGATCGTGGACAGTCTGGGTGCAAGACTACGTGGAAGAGAAAACGGAGTGGCGAGTGAACCGGTACACTATCGATACCCCAGCGTGATAGCAACCGGCACGAAGGGCCGAGAGACAAAGCGATCTCAGTGCGGCCTTCCGATTTCGTACGGTTCACAGCGCACCGTGCATCATCATGATTTCTTGCTTGAAATCTATTGTCGAATGTTGCCGTTTTTGCTCG